>BMAO01032581.1:0-13936 GCA_019973975.1 Trichonephila clavata | reverse complement strand
CCAGATGGAAGTATCCAAGGAACTTGGATTCCCCAGAGTGTCATCTCCAGGCTTTGGCAACGATTCCAAGATGATGGTAATGTGAGTAGATGTTACAGCACAGGTCGCCCCCGAGTTACAACGCCAAATGAGGATGATATTTGGCAGTTACTGCCAAAAGAAACAGACGGAGCACAGCACAAGACTATCTCGTCACCTCTCTTTCAGCTACCGGTACGACAGTTTTAAGGCAGACGTATACAGAGTACAGATGCTTAGGGCACATAGGTCTATATGCTCGTAGGCTTGTCAGATGTGTTTCCCTTACCGCAACTCACTGTCGCCTACGATTAACCTGGAGTAGAAGCATGCATTGTGAACACTGCAACAGTGGTCTTGTGTGATGTTTTCCGACGAGTCCAGGTATAGTTTTCAGTCTGATTCTCGCCGGCCTTTCAATGGAGAGCGCCAGGTACCCCGTTACCAAAAGAGAACACCAATAAACGACACCGTTACGGTGGTGCAGGATGGCTCGTTTGGGGAGGAATTATTCTTGGTTCCAGAACTGACCTGCATTATCAGAGTGTAACGATGACAGGCACATCTATCGGTGTCATTCTGGAACACATGCACGTTTGTTTCGGGGCGCCATGGGTGCTGAATTTCTGCTTATGGATGACAATGCCCGTCCTCACCGTGCAAACCTGTAGACGAATACCTTCAATCGGAGGATATCACCGTATGGATTGGCAAGCATACTCACCGGACTTGAATCCAATAGAGCATGTGTGAGATATGCTTGGCCGATGATTTGCAACCGTCAATCCCCTCCCACCTGTCTACCGGAACTTCGGAGGGCATTGCTTGATGAGTGTTGTAATATTTCCAAGATCAGATTGATAATATGATACTCAGCATGCGTAGGCGTTGTAAGGCTTGTATTGCATCGTCCGGGAGACATACTCCGTATTAACCATCATACTAACCATGTTATACAGTTTTTTGTAAATAGGTTCTTTTTTGAAATTTTGCTCCAGGGAGTAAAAATCAAAAGTTTTTATTAATTATGTCAAACATATGCACTCTCTCATTGTTAAGAATAGTTGACTCCTTTCGCCGTCCAGAGATGGCGCCACGAACTGAACTTCGTTTTCTGGAAGCCGGTGTGATTTCGGCGGGAAAATGACATTCGATTCGGATTATTCGGTTGTAATGGTCGCCATTCTTGTGATTATGTGTTGTGAAATGTTTTTCTTTTATCGTACATGTAAAGGCATGAGTGTGTGTGTGAAGCAAATATATACATGAAAAGTCGACTTGTGAAATCATTGGTGTTATTCATTAATAATCTTCATTTATATATCTTTCATTCAGCGTTATAAGAAATACTTCCACCCTTTATGCGCCCAGCATGGAAAATGGCGGTAAGTCAAAATCCGTTCGTTATACAATTCATAATTGCATTCTACATCAAACTCAAAATCTAAAGTCTCATTCTCATTCATAACATGTGGTCCGTCGAATCGCGGAGTTATTGATGTGATTTATTCTTTGTTATTTTAATTATTCGTTTCATACTCGATATTCTTATTCTAGTGCATTTATTCTGATACGAATTCTTGAAGTATTCTTATACATTCTGATTGATATTATTTATTATTTGATTCTAGACTTATTCTTTTGTTCTATTTTGTATAGATATTTTTTGATAGTTGTGTATTTGCATTGTGTAGGCATTTGTTATTATTGGTATAGTTGTGTATTTTGTGTAGAATTTAAAAATTTCATTCATAAATCATGGCTCCAAAACAGTCGAAAAATAGTGGTAAATTTGATTTAATTATAAAAGAATTAAAAGTTTTTGAAAGTAGAATAAATAATGCGATGATAATAAATCACGCATACGTGTTTTAAAAACCAAGTGTTGCAATACGAAACTAGATTAACTGAAATATTCGGTGAATTGTCAACGCATGAAAGTGATGAATCATTTGAATTTATATGAAATATAAAGATATATTATTCAATTGGGTTGTTGACCTTGAACAAAAATATGAGGTTGAGGAAGTAAAAAATAGTATTCATGTAAAGTCTTCAGTAGTTAATTTACCAAAACTTGAAGTTCCGCATTTTTATGGAAATTGCGAGAACTGGATTTCATTCAAAGAGTTATTTAAGTCTTCTATTCTAGATAACAAATCAATAAGTGATCTTGAAAAATTGCAATATCTGCAGGCTTCTGTTCGCGGGGATGCAGCCAAATTAATTCGGGGTTTTGCAATTACTGTGGACAATCTTAAGAACTGTTGGGATATACTGTGCAGTCGGTATGAAAACAAACGACAATTAGCTCTTAGCCAAATAAATAAGCTATTTAGTATTAAGATATCCAGGGCAAATACTTCAAAATTGCTTTTGGAAATAATAGATATTTGCAATGAAGTCATTCGAAATTTGAAAACTTTAGATTTAGAAACAAATTCATTAACAGAGTTGATCATAATAAATTTTCTCATTTCAAAAGTGGATGCATGTATTAGTCAACGGTGGGAATTATCTTTGGAAAATAATAAAATTCCCACTCTTGAGGAATTTAGAGTTTTCATTGAAAGAGAAGCTCGTGGTCTGAATGAGTTAAAATTTGTAAAACCTGACATTAAGAAAGGTAATGTTAAACCATTAAATTCATTTAACAAATCAAATGTAAATACTACTGTTGTCAAATGTAACCAAGTAAAATCAGGGGTAAAATTAGATGTTAAAAGTAACAATTGCATTCTATGTTGTCAAAGCCATGCCTTATTCAAATGTCCAACTTTTAATTCTATGAATGTAAATGAAAGATGGCAAGTGGTACGGAACAATAATTTATGTACCAATTGTTTGAGGAGTAACCACAGGCTTGACACATGTAGAATAGGATTCTCTTGTAAAAACTGTTCTGAAAGACACCATACATTATTACACAGATATTCAGTCAGTCCTTCAGCAGATACTCAAGCAAATTCTGCTGTGACAGTGTCTAACAATTGCACACAATTGACAGAAGGTCACGTATTGTTGTCCACAGCATTAATAAATGTTAAATCTAAACATGGTCAACAAATAACTTGCCGTGCTTTGATAGACAATGCTTCTCAAAATTCTTTGATTTCCAAGCAATGTGCTGATCGCTTAAAATTGCCATTAAAACACACCAATCATAAATTAGTAGGTGTAAATGAAACATTTGCTGAAACTTCATTATATTCGACAAATTTGGAATTTTTTTCTTGTGTTTCCTCTGATAAATTTCAAGTAAAAGCTTTGTTAGTCTCGAAAGTCACTTCAGCTATGCCAAACTTTCCAATTAAATATCATGAGTGGCCTCATATCAAAGATCTAACTCTTGCTGATCCAACGTTTTATATTGAAAATGAAATAGACATTCTTCTAGGTGCTGATGTTTTTATGACAATAATTTCAGGGACTCCTATAATGGGACCCAAAGGTACCCCATCAGCATTGCCAACAAAATTAGGTCATTTATTGTCAGGTACCATAAATACACCATATAATCAAAATTCATCCCTAATCTGTCACACCCTTTTAAACATAGACCATTCTTTGAAACAATTTTGGGAACTTGAATCTGTTCCTAAGGAAATTCCGTCAAAGGATGAGGATGAGCTATGTGAGTCTATATTCGTAAATTCTCATATTCGTAATGCTGATGGTAGATATATTCTAAAACTGCCATTTAGAGATGATTCAAGTCTTGGAGATAGTAAGGAGGGTGCATTAAAACGATTCTATTCTCTTGAAAGAAAACTTCGCTCTAATAATCAATTAAAGGAACAATACACAGAATTTATGGAGGAATACCAAAACCTTGGTCACATGACGCCTCTCGCATCAGATGTAAAATCTCCACATTATTTCTTACCACATCATGGTGTGATTAATGATAATAGTTCCACAACCAAATTAAGGGTGGTGTTTGACGGCTCATTCAAAAGTACAAATGGAAATTCTTTGAATGACATTCTGCTGACTGGTAAAAAACTACAGTCAGACATTTTTCTAACTTTACTTAAATTCAGATTCTTCCCAATTGCTTTTTCTGCTGACATTGCAAAAATGTATAGACAGATATTAATATCACAAGATGATGTATGCTTTCAACAAATATTTGGAGGAAGTCTCCAGAGGAACCATTAGGGATTTTCAAATTAAATACAGTTACCTATGGTACATCTTGTGCCCCATTTCTTGCCATCCGAACTTTGAAACAATTATGTGAGGATGAAAAACATCGTTTTCCACAGGCAGCTAAGCTCGCAAAAGATCATTTCTATGTTGACGATTTGTTAGCCAGTGCTGACTCATTGGACTCGGCTAGGAAAATTGTTCACGAACTGCAAAATTTAATGTCAGCCGGTGGATTTGAGCTGCGAAAATGGTCATGCACTCATCCAGAAGTCTTGTCAGACTTGCCAAACAGTCTAAAGACAAATATTTCCTCACATTCATTTGATGATGAGTCCACCCAGAAAATTCTTGGCTTATTCTGGGATCTAAACGAGGATTCCTTTAAAGTAAGAGCAGTCTTACCAGACCAGGTATCCACAAAGAGATAGATGCTATCAATCATCGCACGCATCTTTGATCCTCTGGGGTTTGTCTCTCCCTCAACTATAATTTTAAAGATTATTCTTCAAGACCTGTGGAAGGCAGGGCTTGACTGGGATGATGAGATATCATCAGACATTCTTAATAGATGGAATCGGTTTCAAGCAGAAATTTCATGCCTCAAACAAATAAAGGTTCCCAGATATGTTCAAACACTAAATGCTAAACACTGTGAAATTCATGGGTTCTGTGACGCCTCCTCAAAGGCATATTCAGCCGTAATATACTTACGTGTTGTTTCTGATTCGCCACACTTATTCTTAATGGTTTCAAAAACTCGTGTGGCACCTGTACAAACAATATCATTACCTAAATTAGAGCTTTGTGGTGCTCTGCTTCTGGCTGAACTTCTAGATACATTTAAGAGATCTCTTAACATCACTCACGATACATATTTATGGTGTGATTCAACAATTACACTGAGTTGGATAAATAATCCACCTGTAAAAGGAGATCAATTTGTGCAACACAGGGTTGGGAAAATTCATACACTAACCTCAAAAGAATCTTGGCATCACATTCCGGGAAAATTAAACCCGGCAGATTGGGCAACAAGAGGCCTCTACCCGAAACAACTTCTTGAAAATTCAGAGTGGGTAGCTGGTCCAAAATGGCTTCATGATTTCCATCCTTCTTCCAATTCATTTCTTCCTTTCTCTGAACAGCCTGTTCCACTTGTTCCTATTGATCAGTCTGAATCATTAAGTGACTCTGTTGTTCTTTCAACTGGTGTTGATAATTCTCTTAGTTTCTTGGATAAGTTTTCCTCATACATGAAAGTAATTAGGACTGTTGCATGGATATTCAGATTCTACCATAATTCCAAATCAGTGTCCAAAGTTACTGGGCCTTTATATACACATGAATTAGAAACCTCAATCAAAAAGGTAGTCAAATTGTTACAAAATGGAGAATACCATACAGAACTTAATCTCTTGAAATGTATATAACAAGCCTCTTCCCAAATCTAGCAAACTTCAGTCTTTGAATGTATTCCTTGACTCTGAGGGAATTCTTCGTGTCGGAGGACGTCTTCGTCTCCAACAAACTCTTAAATTTGAACAAAAGCATCCTATGCTCATACCAAAAAATAATCACTTTACAAGTCTAATCATTAGACATTTTCATAGGGTCAATTTCCATGCTGGGCAGGAACTAGTTTTATCCCTCATTCGTCAGCAGTTTTGGATACCTAATGGTAAATCAGCTGTCAGAAAAGAACTGCGCAACTGCCTAGACTGTTTTAAGCTTGTGGCGAAGCCTGTCTCTCAAATGATGGGTGATCTATCCATCGAACGAATCACCCCTTGTCGTGCTTTTGAAAAAGTAGGCATTGACTTTGCTGGACCTATCACGACAAAGTGCCAACATACTCGCAAGACCAGCAACTTCAAATCTTACATCTGCCTCTTCATCTGCATGTGTACTAAAGCAGTGCACCTTGAACTCGTTTCTTCGCTATCAGCAGCAGCATTTTTGTCAGCACTGCGTCGAGTTGTGTCACGCCGTGGCTATCCATCAGACATTTATTCTGACAACGGTACAAATTTCGTTGGTGCTTCAGCTTACTTGAAGGACTTGTTTAAATTACTTCACAACTCTAATGTCCAGGACTATTCGTCAAGCAAAAACATTCAGTGGCACTTCATTCCTCCATATGCACCGAATTTCGGAGGTGTGTGGGAAGCCTCAGTCAAACTCACAAAGCATCATTTGCTCAAAACCTTAAAGGCGGCTGTGCTGAACTTTGAAGAGTTAGCTACAATCCTGTGCCAAATCGAGGCGTGCATAAATTCACGTCCTCTTTATCCGCTATCATCAGACCCTAAGGATCTCCAGGTGTTAACACCCGGACACTTTCTTATCGGGTGTCCCTTGCTTGAACTCCCTGATCACAGTCTGACTAACCAATCCTTGAATCTTCATTCTAGGTGGTCTCTTCTGATGAAGTTGAAAAGGATGTTCTGGTCTCGCTGGCAGCTCTCCTACCTCAACACCTTGCAGTCCCGAACCAAATGGATGCAGGGCCAGAAAGACTTCATGGTAGGATCCCTCGTCCTAATCAAGAATCCAGCCTCTTTCAGCACCAGGTGGACTCCCGGAAGGATTGTGGCCACACATCCTGGAGCTGATGGAATATGCCGTGTCGTCACTATCCAGACTTCACGTGGAGTCATGACAAGACCAGTCTCTCAAGTTGCAGTCTTGCCCCTACCACCATCGACTACATCTTCCCCCCCCCGGAGGATGTTAAGAATAGTTGACTCCTTTCGCCGTCCAGAGATGGCGCCACGAACTGAACTTCGTTTTCTGGAAGCCGGTGTGATTTCGGCGGGAAAATGGACATTCGATTCGGATTATTCGGTTGTAATGGTCGCCATTCTTGTGATTATGTGTTGTGAAATGTTTTTCTTTTATCGTACATGTAAAGGCATGAGTGTGTGTGTGAAGCAAATATATACATGAAAAGTCGACTTGTGAAATCATTGGTGTTATTCATTAATAATCATTTATATATCTTTCATTCAGCTTTATAAGAAATACTTCCACAGTGTTCATACGCCCAGCATGGAAAATGGCGGTAAGTCAAAATCCGTTCGTTATACAATTCATAATTGCATTCTACATCAAACTCAAAATCTAAAGTCTCATTCTCATTCATAACACTCATCTTGCAAAATTTATTTCATGTTTATTAATTTCTTGCTTAAGTTATGAAAGTCAGGTTTTAATAATTTGAGAATCTCTGAAACAAGTTTTTTGGTAAATATCCTACTAGACTTTATTTTACATTTATTATCTGTATCCTTTCGAACATGTATTATTTTAAATTAAAATCAATACACTGCAAAAAAGAGCAAAATTAATCGTAGAAGGCTCTAATGCAAAGAATTAAATGCTACTATTTTATGCACCAATGTAAAATAAGAATAGATTCTCTCACATTAGCAGATTAAGTAATTGCTTTCTTTGTCTCAAATCCTTATTTCAAATTCATCATCTGATTAAATAAGCGACATATAAAAAATTGTTTGCAAATTATTATTATATATATTAATATAATAATTCTCTCCCTATAGAGATATTAATAACCAATAATCACTAAAACTGAAGAAAAAAAAATTGTAAGATAAACCAGACATAAAACTTTATAAAGCATATATTAGAAATTTTAAAAATAATAGAATTTAAATATATATATATATGGATGCTACAGTATTGTAAACATTGCGGACTTATATAAAAAATAATTTATATAAAAGTCGGGCTGAGCATGTTTTTCGACCTGCCAACCTTCCCCCTTTCTGTTAATAATACTGAGAAAAACCCTATTGAAAATAATGGATAGAATATCTAAATCCATTACAAGAAAAAGTAAATCACCTAAAAATTGCATTCAAAAATGCATAGCCCACCCTAAATCCGAGTACAATAAACAAGTTATTTCCAGTTTCTGGACCCAAATATAATTCATAGCATGGGAATGGCTGAAAAGTAGCACTTAGAAAAAGCATGAAAAAATAGAAATAAAATAATTAGTGTGTATAAATACTACATTACTTGAGGGACACTTGGATTATATAAATATATTTAAATATTAAAAAAAAACTAAGATTAAAATAAAACTAAAAGAATAAATAATTTTATCTATAAAGTTTGAATATGGGGGTAACGATGTCTATTTAGGAAAAATGATAAATTTATAATGCATCATTAATATTCTAAAGAATTTTAATCCTTACTATTGAGAATTTCTTTATTCAAATAACTATTAATAAAATTATTTGTGTATTTTTAATTAAGAAATATTTAGTAAGATGTTTATAGTTTTTTATTTTATCTGATTTTTTTTAAACAAGAAATTTATTGCATTGTATGTAATTTATAATAATATTTCTGAACATAGCAACGTATGCATTGCTCTCCCAATGAAGTACTTTTATAATATTGAATTTAAATTCTTCTCTTTTGTCATAATTGTTAGTAAGTATAAAATTATCTTTTCATTTAGTTTCAATATCAACAAAATTTGCTAGTTGTTACTATTTGTTAGCATTAAATTAAGACATTTTGGATAAAAACTAGTGTTATAGGTTTAAAATTGTCTTGCTTGCCAAAAATGACAATATCATCTATATAACGAAAAATGTAACTTTCAGAATTATCAATGAAGCTCTTTTCAAAATAATGTAAATATAAACTGTATATACAGTAGCTATATAGATGAGCCACCTTGTGGCAAACATATATAAATATCGTTTGAAAAAGGGAAAAAAATAACTCCTGTTACTTTTTAAATATATTTTCCTCACACAAAAGTTAAATAATTTTAATAATTCCCTTAATATCTTTAACTTAACTCAGTGGCACAACAGCCCATGAGAGCTTTAAGCCTACTGTGTCCATACCAGTATGAGAGGGGGGTGCCAGCTCAGGTGTCGTCCGAGTCACTTGACCATGGTTCCGTCCCTAAAAGCCCTCGTGCAGCTGAACAGTGGGACGTTAATATTCACTCACTCACTCCATACCAGTATACATGACCTAGGGTCCGGAGGTGCATTAGTAGATGTTCCGATCAGGTGGTCAGTCTGACGCGAAACCCACAGTGTTAAGCTCCCTCACAAGCTAGCTTGCTACCCCTTTATCGACCCACTGAAAGGATGAAAGGCTGAGTCGACCTTGCCCAGCCCGAGATTTGAACCTCGTATCTGTGGTGTGGAGAGCGATGCACTACCACTCAGACACTGGGCTTCCTAATTATTTTTAGTTGTATTAAATATTTTTGATTTTTGTATTACAACTTTTGAAATGATTCAATTTTAAAGGAAAGTAAACATTTGAAATGATTTTTTATTTTACCTAAAGATGTAAATAATCATCAATTTCTAATTTTGTGATTCTTTACTGTTTCATAATTTCAATTTATTTTTATATGATTTTCGTATCATCTATATACTATTGTTAATAGATTGACATAAGAAGCATACAATACATGTTTGAAGCAGTGTAATCAAATTTATCTTTCGTTTTATTAAATCAGTCTCATAAAAGGGGGTGTGTGTAAAGAATTGCTTTTTATCAATGGTTTTTCATGAATTATAAATTGATATAAATTGAAACATCTGTTAAGAACATGCTAGCTTATGTTAATAGTAAAGTATTTTTCTCGACTGAAAATGTGTTTATATTTTGCTTTTATGAATCAATTAAGACAAGCATATTGTTTCAATTTTTTGAACTACAATAACATGTTTTAATTAAAACTTAAATTACGCTCTTTTCAAAGCTAAATTTAAGCACGTTGATGTAATGAATAAAAAACAATTTGTTTGTCTGAAGCATCTTAGAAATAATTAAAGAATTTATTAATCAAATAGCCATCACTCACAAAAGAGCTATTGGGGGTTTTAGGCTTTCTCCACGTCTAAAACTTACACAATAAATTTACTTACCACACTCTACATTCTTCATTTCTCGACTAAATTATCTTCATAAACGTGCTATATTTATTATGTAATTAAGAAGGGAGAAATTAACCCAAGTCGAGTTGCACAAGTGCTGCTAAATTTTGTGTTAGAGGAACTAAGTGGCAAGTAGCTTTGAAATTCATGCGTCAATAATTGATAAGCACTTAACTCATCCATAATAAGTAGTCAATGAATTATTCCGCTTCACAACAAAAATTCTTGTAACCAAACATTGTATGAAATTAAACTACTCTTTGAAAGCAGTTTGCGTGCAAGTTGGAAGTGGTTTTCGGATTGTGGAAATCAAATTAACTTTCAGAGCCGACGGAGTTTAAACAAAAGCTTTAAGTCCTAGATGAACTTAATGAGGCTTATAATTACATATAAGCGAAAGCTTCATTTGCGAAATTTAATAATGATTACCTACTGTATTGAGATAAAAATTTTATTTACTTTCAAAGCTTATTCTCTCTTGCTCGATGTGTATATTTGCTTATAAAAATTTAACTGTTTTAAGTATTATAAATGTATATGTATAATTAAAAAGAGTAAATTTAATGCTGACTTTAAAAAGAAATATCTCAAAACCTAAATAATTCGATGGTTTATCTATAATTTTTTTTAAAAATTCCATCATAAACGACACCATAGTATCCTGTTGTAATGTCCTACCGTTATCAATTGATGAAACTTGTATGATGTTTAATTGTTTATTTACACACAGAGAGAAACAGGACACTCACAAACACCAAAAATTTACACATTTCAAGTAAATATTGAATCTTCTGAGGTCGTTGACACTTTTAGAGAGAAAAAGAAAAGAAATGGGCCGGGGTGGCCTCCAACACCTCTGCCTCAGGCAGATACAAAACTTTCACACAAAGCTCTCATGGTGGAGCTCACAGATTTCTCTTGGAGAGAATCACTGCATTATCTATTCATAAAGCTCACGGGTGGAGCTTACCATATTCTCTCGTTGCGAGTCAATTGTGGACTCCCAAATCTCCACACTAAGCTCACGGGTGGAGCTAAAAAAACCGACCTCTCTCGTCGAATGGTAAACACCGAACTCCCTGACGTCACACTTGCGCAGGCGCAGTACCTCGTCTCAGTCCTCGTTGCCACCTTGAGTTTCAGAATGGGTCTAGAGTTCATTACACTGTATTCCACATTATGTTACACAATCAGAATTATTTACGTTCAAAAAATTTCTACAGCAATATAATATTGCTACAGAAATATGATTCTACGTAAACAATTCTCGGAAACTGAATTAAGTAGCTGTTATCGTCAGCAATGTGCTTTCTCTCCTTCCATAAAAATATATATATCTAGTATTAAAACTTATAGATCTGGAATCAACTAAGGTTTTTTATCACACAGTTTCTTTTTTTTTTAATTAAAGCATGATTAAAGCACACGAGTCCCCCCTCCCCCTTTAATTGAAGCATCTTACATGTTCTTTTTAATGTAAACAATTATTTAAATTCCTTTCAAGCATTAATTTATCGATTTTTTATGAATAATCTGCAACAATTTCAATAACCATATTTTAAAATGTCCAAAAGCATTTTAAAAACTCTTTATTTTAATTGCAAAAACTCAACTCCTGTGTCTTCAATTTTGTGAAACTTCTGTAATAGGACAATAATTTTTTGAAAAGACTAATACCATCTAAATGTTGGTGATATTTTGATACAGCAGGAAATAACTCCTGCTAAAGTTAATTTATATAAATGGAAGTACCTTGTTAACGAGTTAACTAACCTGCTTACAAGCTAATTAGTAGCAAACATTCGCTTTTCTGCTTCGATCTTGAAAGATGATAACGTAAAGAGAGACGAATAACGCATTTTACTAATACTTAATTTCCTCCTTTTCCGAAAGAAAAGGAAGCAGTGATAAATCAAATTAGATGACATTAATTTTAACTTACTTTATACATAATTACAAACAGTTCCAAATAAATTAATTCTTGATTACAAGAATTAAAAATAAATTGATTCCGATGAATTAAAGTGTTTTGAAGAATAATTTTTAAAATATAAAGTGATAGAGATATTTTATTTAAATGTGCATCAGAAATATTTTACAAAGGTGTTGAATATTAAAAATTTATTATCCTTATTATCCATATTTGATGAAAGAGGGTATACATGCAGATAGATATAATAGAAAAAATAACGTACAACAATTATGATACACACGCAGCACATCATCATAGCTCATGCGCATTACCGTACTGCGAAGGAATGTAAGTACTGGTCATAGAGAAGAAAAATGTAAAGAGTAGAGATTAGAAAGTGGAATAAAAATGCATGTTTTGACAGCATGCCCTAAAAAAAGAAAGCTTTATTGAAGTTTACTCGTGCTGGACATGGAGTAGCTTATGAGTTATATTATAACATATTCCGTGCTCCCAGATACGCTGTTTTAAGGTTCTTGACGATGATTCCTCTTTCCAAGAGGCTCTTAATCATGTTCTAGATCAGGGGTACTCAACCTTTTTAGCCGCATACATATGTTAGCTATTTCACGCAGACCGCATACATATGATGGCTATTTCACGCGGGCCGTAACATGAAGATTGATTGAGAAAGTTGGAGAAATGCTTTAAGACTAAGATAAATAGACAATTTAAAACGTAGAAATTGATCAAAAGTTTAAAAAACTCCTATTTTCTTTTTTTAATTATTTTTTTATTTTATTTTTGCACTGAATTTTTTAAATTGGAAGCATTTAAGAGAATCACTCTTTTACAGTTTCTGCATCCCTAAACGGTTTCATATGATTACCAATGATGCAACAAATTTCATAGGATGCCTTTGTTATTGATGTGACCCTTACTACTGAAAAACACCTTTTTGCTGTTGTAAAGATCATTCAAGAAAGCCTATTTATATCAGCTCATAAAAAGATTTTTGAAAGAAAAATGTCATTCAATGATTCCTGTTTATTGGTATTTTTTTTTAATTTTCGTAACAAATCAACAATTACTGAACCATGCTTGGTTTTTCACTACAAAATAGCTTCCTAATCATCTTGAAACAATCTATTTTCCTCGAATATTTTTCGCTTGCAAAGTATGAATGGAATTAATTTTTAACAATACCTTTCATAAAATGGTCACTATTCACTATTGACTATTATCACTAATTTTTTAAAAAATCAATTCGCACCCATGCGGAAATTGACAGCCAAGAGCAAAATTGATATATTTGATTTTTCAACAAAGAATTTCCCACCAAATTTTCATAAATAAATGAATTTTTCAGAACAATGGTCCATGACCGGGCCACTTAAATGGCTCGGTGGGCCGCAGGTTGAGTTTCGCTGTTCTAGAGGGCTAAGATAGGGAGATTTGATTGGCTTATCTTCAGACGATAACACTCAATTTTTCACAAATTCGAGAATCAAACGTATCTTACGAAGACGAGTGTTTCCATTCATAAATATGAAATAGGGCTAATTGAAAAGATAAACATAGGCCTCCAAGATTTCATCCTCAACCTCATAAATGTTAGAACATGATGCTGCTCCAACTGCATAATCTCTTCTGAAACAATGATTTTTTTCGGATATTGAAGGATAAGTAGCCTCTGTTCCCTGTTTCAACTTCGATGTTTTCTGTGCTATGTTAAAAGGGGTCCTTTATCATCAGAAGTGTAAAGGAATATAAATAGCAGGCTTTCTTCGTAGTGTACCCTTTGTAGTAATTTAGTAATTATTCAAATTAAAATGTAAATGAATGTTGTTTTTACAATAGTTAAAAAGCTTCGTGTCTTTGCCTTTTGATCAGTTGGACATTTCATAAAAAT
>BMAO01032580.1:0-14486 GCA_019973975.1 Trichonephila clavata | reverse complement strand
CATCAAAAATATTATCTAACAAGTAATATAAAAAGAAATTTTTAAGACAGTTCCTACTGGTCAACAAACAAAAATTTTATTTAAGGAACTTTATATTAAATAGTTACAATTAATATTAATTTGTATATACCTATGACAGAATCACAATATTAAGTGACAAAATAGACAGCGATTTTCCTTGCATTTTTCCAATTTTCTTTCTATATACGGTGTTGGGCTATTTTTTTTATTGTTACTATTCATTCATTCATTCAAGTTAATTATTCAAATCAAATAGAAAAAGAAAAAAAGTAATCACATTCTCAAAAATTAGGCCATTTCAGCTGAGATTTGAACCCACGACTTTTCATTAGAAGTCTAACAAGTTATCCATTTCATTACAGAGACACAACGAACTATTTTCTTTTTTATATATGCTGTTGAACTCTTATTTTTGTTTGTCTCTATTTATTCATTTTTGATTTAATTAATGAATTAATATTTGAAAACCTGCATTAGCATCAAATATCATCCACTACAAGTTTAAAAAATGTATTTGAACTTGAATAGACGAATAGAAAGTATTTTATTGACGATTGAAATTCTGAATCATACTATATATATATATAATATATATATATATATATATATATATATATATATGCAGTCAAAATTTCTCTGCAAGAGAGAGATGAATAATCATGATCAAAACTGAAAAGAATTGAAATTGTAAGATAACCAGACAGTAGATTTTAAAAGGATGTATGAAAAATTAAAATAATAGAGTTAAATATAAAAATATATAAAAGTATGGATGCCACAGTATTATAAACATTGCTGACTTAAGACAGATAATATATAAAATAATTTATATAAAAGAAGGGATGAACATGTTTTGTGGCCAGCCAATCTTCCCCCTTTCTATAAATAATACTGAACAAAAAACTATTGAAAATAATGGATAGATAATCTAAATCCATTATGAGAAAAAGGTAACTTACCTAAAAATTGCATTCAAAAGTGCAGAGCCCGCGCTAAATCTGAGTACAATAAATAAGTTATTGCCAGATTCTGGATCCAAATGCAAATTCAAAGCATAGGAATGGCTGAATAGTAGCACTTAGCAAAAGTATGAAAGGAATAGAAATAATAAATTAAGAATTGTAAACATACTACCACTATCTTAGGGGGACACTAAGATTATATATGATTCAAAAAATGAATTAAATTTATATACAGTGGTGACCAACATTGTAGACACTTTTTAAAATTGTTATGTTTTTTAAGTTTGTATGCTTAAACAAAATGTTGCATTGCACAAAATGAAAAGTATTTACAACATTTTAAAGATAATTTAATACTAAATTCAATACATAAAACAAACTTCAAATATTTGTGAACTGATAGTAGGAATTGAAAAAGAACAAAAGAAGTACTCACATAAACCATTTGTGCAGATTTCGGGGGGGGAAGCATCAGACACTATTTTATTATAGATGTGAAAAAACCTTTTTCGAGATCAATAGTTATTCTTGAAAGAAATAAAAATATTATATTAAATACAACTGAAAAGAAAAACTACCTTTCATTATTGATTGTGACAAGAATTATGGGTTAGATTCATAAATCTCTTCAGCTCAGCCAATGTTACAGACAGATCTAATAAAGAAATAAAAAAAAAATAAGTTCAGCTATTTCCGCTTCAATATCTTTTGTATTGTCTACGAATAGAAATAGCTTTCATGAACTAAATAAGGAACTGTTTTTGTTTGCATTTCAGAAAGGATTAAAATATTTCAATTATACATTTTACTTCTGAAATGACGTTTCAAGTATAATAATAAGTTAATTGAAATAGAATTTTCTTAATTCACCTCAACTGCTTTTTTTTTGTGTTTAAATACAGCCCTAATACAAATTTTTTCAAAAATAAGTGGGTGTAGAAATATTATTTGTTGAGGATTTGATGATGTGCCCTCTGCAGGATTTTTTGCTATACACTTTTCAATTGTCGATTTAGATTGACGGGGTCCAGAGGTGGTTGAAGACGTTTTATTATCGGAGTTCAAAAGTACTTAATTGGGAACATATAATAAAGCACGGGTGTACGTGCTGACCAGGGAAATGCTAGATGAGCAAGAAGATAAGAGCGTTTTTATTTATAGATTATCTTTATGCGTCTAGATATTGTCCATAGAAATTAAACGTATGCCCAGGTATTCCTGTGAACGTACGGTCATGGGTGTCACGGAGGGAAAACTAAAGTACCCCCTGTCAAAAGATAAATAAATAAAATATACCATGCCATAATTCAGGTTTTTCAAATTGTGTTGCTGATAGCAGTCAGTGGAGTATCCTGTCACTCTCCTGAACTTCTGCAGAAATGTCTGCGCTGGTCATCGTGGTCAATTCAAAGCAGTCTGACTCCTGAAAACTATTTTAATTGACTCTGTGAGATTTCAGGTCGGGTGTCCTGGGCATTTTGTAAGAATTTGAGTTTCTTATTAACATTTCACTCTGAAGTTATTCGAGGGCTATTGGCAATGGACTACTCACTTTTGAACCTCAAAAGTGGTGAAGGCAAAATTTTGGGCTTTTACCCCATTTTCCAAAGCACACCAAGCACCACTGCTAACTCTCCAGGTGGTATGCATTGGGGTAAAGAGGTAGTCGGCATATTGGCATCAGCCACTTCATTCTGCATTCACTGAATCACCTAGGGATGGTTTTTGAAGTTATTGGGGGATGTCCCAGTTATACGTCTTATTGTTGCTAAAAACGCATCAAGGGCTGTGAGTGCCGATCGGAAGATTTATCTGGTCTTGTATTCTGTCGTTGGTCGACGGCTACATCTTAACGCTTTGTCCAACAATATTTCCGCCAAAATCATCAAATAGTAGAATAGCTCTGATCTAATTGTGGAGCTAGCCAAGGGATTAAACTATACTGCTACTTTTAGTGTAATAGCATGCTATATCTCAAATGATGATATATGCTTGTGAAGCGTTTGCTTAGTCCACGTGGATCGATAGAGCCACATTCACATGAAACGTATGCCTTAGAGTTGGATTAGCATCTGTTTTACTACTTTACACCTTTCGGGTGCTTCTTTGAAATGCACTGGAGCTCCAGTTAGTCAATCAATTGTTGTTAAAGGTTAATTATTTACGTATTATATCATAAAGTATGGGCATAATAAATTTCGTCCTATTTCGCTAAACCCTTCTTTTTGCATTGCTTTAAACATTTGTTACAGAGCAAGGATCGGCAATCTGTGGCACGTTGAACAATTTTCAATGACACTCTACGAAGTTATCACACAAACTGAAATCACCTTGTTTTTCCTTTCTGCCCCCCAAGCAATTTATATTCTAAAGTTCAATTTGTAGCTTCATTACACAAGTATGTAGTATGATTTCAATCGAAAATAGAATTTAGTTTTGTGCATGTTGTGCGTTATATGATACTTCTAATTTTAAAACACGTTCTTAATTTTGTGAAAACTGTAATTTCATTTGTTTAACTATTGTGAAGATTTACTACCTACATATTTAATTCAAATAGTCACTGAAAAAGAAAGTCTGATATTTGAGGTTTTCAAGACTCTTGGACGAAAGAATATGGGTTCATACAACAAAGAGATTGTACTATATATGTTATGTCCCGTCGACGTTGTATGTTGCTCGTCAAGAACGCAAAAATATATTCAAACTAAAAATCAATCAGTCTACATTTAAGAATGTCGGTAAGAAATGTGAATACTTACATACTATCGTAACAATGCCAACTTTCAAGGTAACTTGCCAAGTTGGCAACCCCGATTTCGCATGTGTTGTACTCGCTTAATTGGCAACCGTGTGCTTCGTTTCAAATAATGTCACCAATATGGTTGTGATAATATTTAAGTACCAAAATGTGAAGTTATAAAAAGAGCTGTTAGTAAATATAAGAAAGCATTTGGAACTAAACCTAAGGCGACCGAATGTAGTTTCGAAATTGCTCATTGTGTTGTAGCTATCAAAGGAAACCTTTTACAGATGGTGAATTTACGAAGGACATACATTTATTCGGATATTGATAAGTATCTTTAAATGGTGCATAATTAATGCATAAGAAAACTAAATCCATATTTTTGCCCTCCATTTCCTAAATTTGCATATATTACCACAGGAATAGAATTATTTCAAATATTTCCTTCCGTGTGGTACTCTCTGAATCATATTGATAGATTAGTTGGGCACACTACTAATACTAGGTTGCCGACCCTGTTATAGATAGTACTATTTGTTACTGTGACGATGCTTATAGATATGTGTGTTTTGGGGCATTTTGCAGATGTTCCTGGCCCTTTCATTTCAAAACTTTCTTTTGGAATGAATTTTGTCATACTTTTCTACAGAAACCGCAAGATATTTTCTGTCGTTTGGCAATATCTGAAACGACAACTACTATGTAACATGAACTCGTTGGTAAAACAGGTTGTTATTTTGATGTATCATGGTTTCAACCTCTGATGTTACAAAATACACTCTGGATCAGAAGCAATGAAATGCATTAAATTTGTTCAATACTCAAACTCCTTTCGTTTTGGTGGTGCTTATGTTGAAAAATTTAGATAACATCTCAGATGTAGTCTTCATTGTTTGATTATTTTCAGAATTATAAGGCGCGTAGAGTCAGTAACTCCCATGCTGTTCCAAAGCATGAAGTAATAATATTAATTCAGTCAATTAAAATTACACAAGCGGATATCGCAGACCCGAGTTTCTGAAAATTTATAATTCTCGTGCATTAAAATGTAATTTGATATTCATAGTTAGTTCTTGAGCATTAAAATGTAATTTGATATTTATAGTTAGCTATTTATTTCTGTTCAGAAAATACGAAACTATGAGCATTCGAATGCTAGAAATATTTCTATAGTGATAATAAAAACAAAGTACAAAGCAAATGAATATTTGCTTTAAACTAATTTATACTGACGGAGAAGAAAGAATTGAAATGAAAAAACTAAAAAAAAACTAGCATTGTTTTATAAAGTATAACTATTGTTTATTCCGAATGATAGATACGCAAAAATTATTTCGTTTTACTAAATATTCTAAGGGTATTTTTTTAACTGAAAAAAAAAATCGATTTATTTGGAAACTGGATTATAGAAATTCTCTTAAAAAAAACCTACTTACATTAATATTTAATAAAAATTAGTAATTGGCTCTTTAAAAAGTTCTTAAAGTGTAAACATTTACATTTCATTTAAACAATCATGAAATACCATTTGTTAATAGTTTTATTTAATGAAGTTTTTAAATAATTTCTTTTAAACATTTCTTTTTTAATTCTAGTGATTTTAATAATATGAAATGATCAAGATAAGAATAATTGTTTGTGATTTGTTTTTTTTTCAATAATAAATCATTTAACTAATTAACTAACAGCATATGAAATGTAATCTTGAAGTTAATTCTATTATGTCCAATCATATTTAGATAACTTAACGGGATTGATAATAGACGCGAAACGGGGTGATAAATTAAACGGTGACAGGGGTATAATCGCGATAATTATGCATTCAGTGATGACATAATGAAGCACAATTTAGTTTTATCAGGAAATATAGATTGTTTTAGATAAGAATAAGTTGATAATAATAACATTTATCATCCTGTAAATAACTGCTGTTCTTACTTTAAGCTCCCCCTTTAGAGATGTTACACAGCGAAAAACATTTTTACAGAAATATTTATATTAGCATTGCATCCATTTTACTCAATTGAATTAGTGTTTAATCAAAACACGTTTTTATATTTAATACCTCTTCGTTTTTTCCCCTTAGTCGCATTTATTGTCAGACACTGTAAAAAATTACGAAACCTTTTCGTTTTGTGAAAGATTTTTGTACTTCCTAATAAATGTATTTTGAAGATTTTAAGTTTTCACAAATAACAAATCTTTATGTTTTTATTAGAAAATGTTAACTTTTTATACAGGGGGAGTAAAAATGATGGACCCGATCTTAAGAAATCATATTATTGAAACTACTCACATATTACAATAAGTCAGTGGTCTCCAAGCTTTTTCAACTTCACTAGAACTTGAAGGTGCTTCTGTGGAACCCATAGAACTAGAAAGTGTTTTCCTGGAACCCGCATTCCATACACTTACTTCGAAGAATATATCTGAAATTATTATTTAAGGTACATCAAAATGTTCTAAGCATTTTGAGAAGGATCTATACGCTGCTCTAAGTAACCTCTTCGAGATTATTTAAGGGAAATAATGAATTCAACCAACTTTCACTGAAGGTAAGAAAACGTGATTATGCAAATTAAGTTTATTACATAAATTCTGTATTCGCGAGTTTTGAGAGTTAGTTAAGTGAGAATTGAAGATTACCAAAGTGAGGATCACTCGGATGAGTGGTGATCAAGCCAACCTTTAGTGTACAAGGCCTCATCTACAAGATTTTTGAAGTACAAGAGTTCAGGTACTGTGCTCCTTATTTTTATAGAAGTTAGAGAGTAAATTGTTAGAGCGCGTTCGAGTTAGAAACGAGATTGTATAATTTAACGTAGAAATTAGTTGAATGTCCGTAAATATTATCCCCAGGCTAACTGGTCTCACCTTCTAGCTCTAGTTAATGATCAAAACTATCTTAATTGGATTATTATTGTGTCTGTGTTGAATATTGTTACAAATAAACGATTTTAGTGAATCATGTCGTATGATCAACTAGTTCCTCCCACACATCTAGCCGGGTGTGAGAGTAGACAAGCGAGGTTAGAGGGAAGTAGGAATAGTGTCGCGGATTGCTTCTCAGTAATCTCTAAAGGGAAATATGTGTGAACCTTCCCTAACCGATGGGGATTCAATCAAACTGTAAACAACTTTGACCGATAATGGGCCCCCGAAATCGGTGGGTGTGCCTACCCACAAAATAGAAGTTTTTAATTTATATTTAAGTGTTTGTGTGTTGTGTGTCGTCATAATAAATATTTAAAACGAAAAATAAGGACTGATAATTTGAAAACCGAATACGCAACCTAATTCACAACAAATAGTTCCTCATTACAGCTATATGTAAAGACAATTTTAAAAAAAATGGCAGTTATTATTAAAAAATTATGATCTATTTTTTTAATATAAGTTGCTAATTAATAATATTATTTTGCGATTCAGGTGTCACCTACTCATGCGTTATATTTAGTAACTGGGATATGTGCTTGCTTTCTTTCACACGAACTGTCCATCTATTGAGATTAAATGCAATCGCATTACATTTTCTGCGTTTAATTTGTTTTTATACTTTGTTTTTGTAGCCATTTACATTGAGAAATATATTTCACTTATACGCAATATTCTGAATGGCATTAAAATGTTTATAGCTGTGGGATAAATCCTGTGTATTCTGCATGAATTTGCAGCCTAAAATTTAGAAGCTGTTCTTGCTTAAATTTATATTTTAACATCAACTCTGTTGATATGTTGTTTCATTTCCTTCATTATGTGTGTTTTTTCCCACGAATGTAAAATGTACATTTTTCATTAGAAAACTATTAAGTTTTGCAACACTTAAGTGCTACTTAACGAGTATAAAATTATCTCGTGGAACCCGAGATAGTAAACTATAGAATATTCACAATCTAGTAGGAAGTATATATATAAAGATAAAAAGTTTTAATATTCTTTTATTACATTATAATTAAAATTTAAAGAATGTTGCAAAATAAAGTTATAATATATAAATAAAATTTTCAATTTTAATGAATAGGATGAGCGTTAGGTACTTGTTACTGTACAAACTTCATAGAGATCGTGAATCCATTTTGCATACATCTTTATTTCTTCTCGATTTTCTTATTCTGACTCGGGTATGCTTTATGGAGGCCTAGGGTTTCGTGGAACACAGTTGGAAGACCACTGCAGTAAGTGATACATGAACGTAAAGAGAAATATATACCAAGTTTTTTCCCAATTAAAAATGTTCTATGAGTGACCTTTTTGTTATACGGAATACGTCCAATGTGTAATCCAGTTCGTTAAAGACATTTTGTAGTATCATTCTATCAGTGATTGGTAATGCTACACAAACGCTTACTTGTCGTTCTCTGTTATTTGCTGTGTCCATTGCAAAAGATACGGTTCGAAATTTAATTTTTTTGTACTATTTCCCATACCATTTTCTGGGACAATCCATGTTTTAAGTCGGCAACTCTCGTAGATTTCCGTAGATTTCGAACAAAAATCTGCCTCACACTCTCCATTACTTCCTTCGAGACACTTGGCAGTCTGCTGCTTTTCTTTTTACACAAGTTGCCTGTTTTCTTAAATTGATGATACCATTGCAAAATACTCTTGTTGGTGGGTGCTTTTTCTGCGTAGTGATTTCTATGTCCACTCTGTACCGAAGTAACTGAAAAAAACCGCGCATACTTTAATACGCAAAAACTCTTATATGTCATTGTTGCCATAATTGGATTTCAATTACGGTAATCTTGAGAAAGTTATTGGTCTGTGGTGGAGAGAAAGAAACCTGGTATATATTTCTCTTTACATACATGTACTATTTATTGCAACATGCTCATATGCAAGAATTTCAAAAATATGATTTTTTTTTAATTCGATTCTATCATTTGTGTACTCACCCTGCATCTTATAAATAATAATTAATATATTTTTTTTCGAAAAACATTTTGAAGAAATATGACAAATTTTACACCCATATTACACACATGTTCACAATTGTGCTTTCCTTCTAAATACAGTAAGTTAAGCTTGAAAAATATTAATAATATATGATGGAAAGTCAAAAAGTAAAGGAAATTTTGCAATTTATCTTTCCAAGATTTGGCAACAGTGCTAGTATCCAGAGCTGAGTAAGAGGATGTCGGCAGCACTTCTAGGTAATGTGTCACTCGTCTTCTTCGGTAGTCGTTGGTGTGTAGCATACCATTCAACGTGGAAGCTCCATTGTCGCTCTGCACCTAGGAGGAAAGGAGAACGGTGATTCGTTTTTTGTTTGCAAAAGATGTGATACCTGCGTTGGATACTAGCCATCAAATCCATCACTGTACCCTCCAGAACTTGCCTACTGTCCTCACTAAAGGACATCGATGCACTACCCTATCGTCCGTCGTCACATAAATAAATTCTTTTCTTGAAGCACTTTGTCCATTCGTGGATGTTGTTTCGTGATAAACAGCTGTCACCATACTGTGCTTGCGTACGACGAATAATTTCCGCAGGTTTCACACCTTTATAAAACAGAAAAAGAATCAATATCCTCCTTTCCTCCTTGGAGCAGATCGACAGTGGAACTGCCTGCTGAGTGGTCTGCTGCACCCCAACGACGACGAGGGAAGACGGGTAACACGTTGTGTAGAAGTATTGCCGACTACTCCTCATTTAGCGCTAGATAATAGCGCTGTTGCCAAACCTTTGAAAAACAAATTGCATAAGTCCCTTTACTCTTTGAATTTTCTTCGTATATAAAAGTATAAAACCAAATCTGCAAATAAAAATTTGATTTATTCTGCATTTTTTAAACAAAATAAACCATTAAAACCAAATAAAAAGTATACATGATGTGTTTTCTTTTATGATTTATTGTTTGTTAACGTCATACTAAGAACCAATACGAGAGCTATTTGTGATGAAATTCATAATTCTAAGCCACAATCAAGCGACGAAGACGACGAGCTGAAATCCCCTTTCTGTATTCCCCCACTAACGAATAAACCCGCTATAAAAATTTCTTCAACAAGAAATATTTTTGTAATATTCAGCAAATGTTAATTGCGTCAAATAAAATAAAGTGGTCATCACTACCAAACCATCCAATTAATTTTAAATATGAGGCACAAAATGTAAGTATTGGTTATCAATTCGAGAATTCGGACATTGAGTTAGATCACAGGTTCTCAACGTGGGTGTTAACGCCCCCTTGTGGGTGTTTGAGGCTTTCAGGGGGGCAGTAAAAGACCCAGAGAAAAGTAAGGGGCATTGAGATGACACGGAGAGGTTTGGGCAGATTAACCAAATATAGTCTAAAAAAACTGAAAACACACGCTGATTATGTACTAACAAAAGTGAACTTTAATATTATTTACCTTATGTTGATTATATGTATTTAAATCATTTCTAGTGTTGTCTTTGTGAGCAGGAAGATAAATGTTTCGTCCACTGCATTTTACTACGTATATTATCCAAGAAACATAATTAAAATTGTTAACCAGGAATTAACGTGGGATTCTTTAAAGGCTGAAACTATCAATTTATATTTCTTTTGAAAGCAATGGTTTATTATGAATTACTTCGTATCATCAAAACAACTGCCTGTCTTTATATAAGCTAAAACTTTTATTCCACTCTTAAATGAAGAAATTCAGTAGCGTTTCAATTCCAACAATATCCAATCTAAGACTAAAAAATATAATATTACACATTTAAATATATATGTGGCTATAGCTATTTCAGATTCGCAAGTAAAAAAATTGAAGCTTAAAAAATTTTTAAAAAATATATTCCATTTGTAATAGAATATTTTTTAAAATTTAGCTCTTGTTTTCACCATGTATTATATACACTCTTATTTCTCTAGAGTGGGAGGGGGCGGATTCGAAATATTCACTAGAAAAGGGAGCGCCAGTTCAAAAAAGGTTGGGAACCTATGAGTTAGATGAACCTTTTGTTTGAGTTTTGATATTCCTTACGGTATTATAAAGAGGCATACGATCGAGCTAAGCGATTTGCGAAGAATTCGTGTAATTTATTTCTACAATAACGCTTAGCAATTTATGTGGATGGGACGATCCCACTGTAAATTATTAGCGGTTATTTGTTAGCCTCCAATTTATGGAGGCCATTGGAGAGCAATTTGAAATAATAAACTACACACGAGGCCATCCCAATCTTAACTGCGAATTTATTTAGAATAGTTCAATTCAAACGGTTCGGCTTTAAGCTCCCAAATAATTAATCTCGAAGCCTCTCTATCGGTATTTCGTAGACACAAATAGAGTTCTTAGATCGGATTGAGATGTTATCAAATATTTTTGGGTTTTTCCATGCTCGTGAACCTTCAGTACTGGTAGCTGATAAATGACTGTTGGAGGTGTGTAGTTGGTTCATTTCTTTCCCCTGGCTCGTTCAGAAACCATCTTGAAAATAATTTCAATGCACCAATCGCGAGGGACTCATGAACAATTTTAACTCGCACATTTAAAGCACTCCATTGGTAAGTCTAACATATGTTAAATCTATTGAAGCTCAAAGTTCTCATGATGTAGTGAGTAGGATTTTAAATCAATATCAACCTCGTCATCGAACTTACGTTCAAAATAAAGAAGTACATTGGCTGTGGTTGGTGAACAATGTCATGGGAAGAAATAAATATATGAAAAAATGTTCATTGAACAATGCAAATAATATGTATACATTTTTCACCTTTGCTAATGCAAAAAGATCCTTTAAAATATCCGTAGTATATATACATTCATATACATTATTGATGTACTGATACCTCTTCTTCTTCCTTTCAATTAAAAATAACACCCGAGGTAATTTAATATGAAACAATGAGTTTTCTTTTTTTATTACGGAAGAAAAATCTGCCTGTATATATCAGAAATATATTATCACAAGTATACTCTTTACAGCATAACATCCATAAATGATTTGAAATATAACAGTAAATTGATTTTCTGTCAAGGAAAGATTTTAGTCCCAACATATGTTAGTATTTATATAAATTCATAACACTTTGAAGTGTAAAGTTTGAATAAAAAGATGAGAAAAAGCCTTACTTCCCTTTCAACACCTAAATTTCAGGGGGAAAAGTGATTTCAAAAAGTAATTGCTTTAAGGTATCCGACTGGTTGCGACAACTTTTTTTTTTAAATAAAGGAGATATGGGGATTTTTTTGTTAGTTTTAGATTTGTTTAGTGCATTTTAAGAAAAATGGGCTAAAATTAAGAAGAGAAAAGAAATTATTATTACTAAATGGGAAAAATAGGTAAAAATTGACAAAAAATAACATAAACGCGGCCATTCTGTACCAAAGGTTTATAACAAATTTTCAATTTTTTTTCAATCTAATGTGTTGCTATATTATTCATTTTTGAAATGACCTCAGGATAAGAGATATTTTCTTTTTTACAAAAACTAGAGCACTTTATTTCAGTTGTTATATGAAATTGCTTAAAAAAACAGTGTTTATATTCACTTAAGGGACTGTAAATTTTGTAATAAAAAACAGTGATTGATAAATCTGATGGATAAAACAATTATACTATTATACAGAACTTCCAGAAAAAAATTCAATTAATTATGTTCTAAACTTTTTTATCAATTGCTGACCCCGTTTGATTATTTTAAGAAAATCACATTTCGAGTAAAATGCGTTTTAAAGTATGACATCTTAGTTAAAGTAATGACATCTGCTTTTACTAAAAACACTTGTAGTTTTTGTTTTAGAGAACGGAAAATGATAAATTTGGTATTTTAATAAAGCTAATAAGATGGCCCATAAAATAAAATCATAAAAAAATTGTCAATTTTTGTCAAAATTCACAATTTTAGGGTAGTCGGATACCTTAACCAATCTTACAATTTATAACTACATTTTTAATAATAGGTTGTTATTCAGTTTCAAAAATTTGGAATTGATGTTAGTAACAAATTATGTGTTGTATTTAACATTTAAAAGTGGTTTGTTTAAAACTAAGATGTATCGATTAAAGATAATATCTAATTTATTATTCAAGGTACTAAAACAAACATCATTTAAAGTATCGAGTTGTTTTAATAGATGTATTAAAATATTGATCTTTTGATATGTTTTCCTGTCTTTTGAGAAAGAAAATAAATATTTTGCCAAAACGGTTTTTGTTTTTGACGTGTCTATATTATGTTAAAATAAATCGTTCATTAAGGGGCGTAATTTGAAGCAAAGTTGTTTGAGAAAATTTTCACCTAGTTAGAAAATCTGAATTTAAATGAGTTCTTGAATTTTATAAATGTAACACTTAGCTAAATTAGTTTTCAAAACTGCAGAAACTTTTTCGAACATTAATCTTCCACCGTAAGCACTTTTGCAAAGAACTGTCTTAGACAATATTCACAGGTTAAAAGGGAAGAACGGATTTTACACAAGTGGTACGGAAGAAAGCATTTCCTGATACAATTTTAAAAACCATAGCTTTAGAAACTATAAATATCAGGCATTCGCAGTCTGATTTGCTTTATGTCTGTTCTGATGGTAGGCGGTGGGATTTTTTTCAGAACTGTTTGTATTTTATCTCAATTTAGGCCCAAGCACAACCTCGTTTGATAGGAAAGTAGAAACTATTAGAATGACAATTCAACATTTATAGTCAACAAAGGAGGCTTTTAAGAAAGTATTTATATATATATACATTGGCACACACACACAAACACCGTAAATGCAAAACCTTGAAGGAGTCACGCAAATAACATGAAATTTACAACATGCATTAGCGGAGGTGAGATATGCAAATGATTAGAATTTCAGCGCAGACACACATCACGCACGCCTGTGGCGCCACCTCAAAGCGCTATTTAAGGCTTAAAGATTTCGACCATTTCAAGTTCGACAATTGTGTTTTTCTTGTGGTTTTTTTCAAAAAACGATCAGTTATGTCTCGTAGAAAACAGCGATCAGCTTTTGATCAAGTATCCGAGTTCGACAGAGGAAGGATAGGGGCCTACCGAGATTGTGGATTATCTTTCAGGGAAATCGGTAGTCGCGTGTTGGACGAAACCAAACAACTGTAATGCGGATACGTGACCGTTGGATGCAGGAGGGTATGACGGACCGACGTGGTCAATCGCATCCACCTCAGTGCACCACTTCACGTGAGGACAGGCAAATTGCGCGCATGGCAGTGACGGATCGCTCAGTCACATAGCATAGCACATTGAGTCTGTAAAGCATCATTCAGTGTCTTCGGGTACCAATCGACGCCGTTTACAGCAGAGTGATCTGTCTGCAAAACGTCCATTGCTGGGTCTACTCTTGACACAGAACCACAGACGTCTCCACCGCCAATGGTGCGATGAAAGAAGGATGTGGGCGGCAGAATGGAATGAGATTGTCTTTACTGACGAGTCACTCATCTGTCTGCAACACCACGATGGTCGGATTCGAGTCTGGAGACACGTGGAGAGAGGATGCTGAACAGCTGTGATATGCACCGCCACACTGGTCCTGCACCGGGTATTATGGTATGGGGCGGTATTGGATATCACTCTCGCACTCCTCTAGTACGCATTGTCGGTACTTAAACAGCCAGCGCTACATCTCCGAGGTGTTCGAGCCAGTTGTCCTTCCTTACCTTCAGATCTTGGCCACAGCCATATTTCAACAGGATAATGCACGACTGCATGTGACACGCATTTCCAGAGGTTCTTCGTCAATCACCAGATTGAATTGCTTCCCTGGCCGGCTCGTCTCCGGATCTTTCGCCGATAGAAAACATGTGGTTGT
>BMAO01032579.1:0-22984 GCA_019973975.1 Trichonephila clavata | reverse complement strand
GGAAGCGCAAAACCCATTATAATATATTAGCCTTGCTATATAACGATGGGAACTAATTCCCGCTTCAGTTTTGTGCTACTACAAATAATCCGGCGAGTATGACATCATTAAATCGGACAAAACAAGATGGAACTAAAGAAAAAGTACCTTGTCCAAAAGCTGGCGGTGTACAAAACGATATCATTGCAGAGGTTGATCGCTTCGATCAAAGAAAAGAAAGATACCAAATAGGAAGAAAATTTGTAAAATGAATCATATCTGTAATTGAATGGTATCTTTTATTTTCTTATTGATAGCTTTATACTGTGGCAAGTGTACAAAAGATATAGAAGTTTAGACCAGCTAACATTCCATATAGCATTAGCTCGTCAGCTAATAGACGGGTATTCAGCAAGGAAAACGAACGGACGTCCTGCTAGCTTCCAAACAAAGAAATGCATATTTCCGCTTATATGTGCGCTTATCCACAGTAGGAAATCCTGTGCCGAAGATGGTTTCCAACTATGGACAACGTTTGAAATGTAGCAGAAAAGGACAAGAAAAGAGGACACGCTACATGTGTAAAGAATGTGATATCCCTTTGTGCATTGCAACATGCTTCCCATCTTTTCATGGCAAATAATCACCATTAATTTAATGTTTTTTACGATAGTGAAAGGTTTCGTGGGAAGTATCCTTTCCATCCCTAAAATGTAAATGTTAACTTAAAACTCGGTAAAATAAATATATTTCCTTAAATGCTATTGTACAAGGGGTGATCAAATGAAAAGGTACGAAACGACACGGTGGGTACAAATATAGACTTTATTCAAAATATATACCATAGGCTTGAGCACAACGATCCCACTGATGAACAGGCCGCAGGATTCCTTGTTCCCAGAATTCCTGTGGCTGTGACGAGACCCAGTCCTTCACAGTGTCCTTGAGTACGTCGTCCGAGTTGAAGCGCTTTCCTTTCAGGTGTTTCTTCAGTGGACCAAACACATGGAAATCGCAGGGTGTCATGTCCGGACTGTAGGACGGATGGTCCAACGTCTCCCATTGGAACTTGTCCAGTTCCATTTGTGTGACTCGGGAGACGTGTGGACGCGCGTTATCATGGAGCAGAACCACACCCTCCGTGAGCAGCCCCGGTCTTTTGTTCTTGATGGACCTGCGTAGGCGTCGGAGTGTCTCACAGTACACATCGGAGTTAATGCTTTTTCTGTGCTCGAGTAATTCTGTGCTCGCATCATTTGGACGCCACTTTTTATAAGAGCCTTTGCTCTCTCCTGCGCATGCGGGCACCCGCGCATGATCCGATCCCAGTCAGAGTCTCCAATGGCATCCCGAGATATCTCGCTACATTCTCCCTTGGCGGAATATGCAAATATTTAATTGTTTCATTTTTATGTCGTTTCGAACCTTTTCATTTGATCACCCCTTGTATAATTATTAATAAAACAAAAAAACTGAGAGAAATTCAAAAAAGAAATAAATGACCCCCCCCCCGAAAATGTTAAGCTTAAATATTCTAATCAGTGATCTATTATCCAGTAAAATATTTCAACATTGTAATAAACTGCTATAAGAAATTAAATTCTTGATTGATTCAACGAGAGAAATGAAAAGTTATTTTGATACTATACTATTCATATATATATAATTTCCCTAATGTAATTACATTGAATTTTTCTTTAATTGGTTTTGCGATTGATATTTGTTTTGTCAATATTTCATATTTTGTAATTAAAGGTAGAAGTCTCAAAGGATGTCTTTCCTAAGATCCAGTTAAAATCATTTTTGTTCCTTTTAGCGTAGGCGTATCTCGTGGGCAGTAAAAAAAGATCGTATTTTTTTATTTTAGATGATTTTAATTAGATATTTAAATCAAATTTTCGAAGAATGGCTTTCGGAAATCAAGCTTTTACGCCTCATTTAATTTAGTACATTTTTCTAAATGCCGAAATAATGGTTATGTAACTCAAAGAGAAAGTCAAAATGATAGTATTTAATTCTCAAAGTGATGCTTATAATTTGTTTCTTGAAGATAAGAAATTTAATTTCATTCAGCGGTGTATGGTTATTTTTTTAAAAAAACAGACCTGATTTCAATTTTTTTCTTTTATAATAATATAACGTTCCGAACTAAGAATACTGACAAATAACCTTTTTTTGGTATTTTGACATGGAATTTCACATGAAAAACATCATGACTTCATGACCTTAAGATCACAAGCAGTGTACTAATTCATGCAATACGGCCTTTTGAATGAAATGGAATTGTGCAGAATCGCCTTTTTAATGTATATATTTTATTAAAATTCCATTAAAAGAAAAATAGTTGTTGTAAGTGTCAGCTAAATAAATATCATTCGATAATTGATCAATATTAATTACATGTTAACGTGTTTAAACGCTATCCATGATAATATTGATCAAAAAGCGTTTTTTTGCGACGCATATGCTGTACTGAACGCGCATCGTGATGTTATTATGTTGCGTATTATATTTACTATTCATGATTATTAAAATTATGCACTATAGATATAGATACCGATTCCTAAGTCAATTATCATCGAAACCGATTATTTTTAAATTATAAATTTTAACCAATAAAAATAATAGAGTACGATCAGTATTAGATTCCTTCGATTATTTCATATTTTTTTATAATACTTTATACTTTCTAGGTACCAAAGCACAATTTAAGATTTATTTTATAAAAAAAACTGTTGAAAATAACTTAACTTTACAGCTATGAATACAGCAGGTACATTCTTCGTGTTCAAATTCAGCAGGATACCAATTTTCATAGGGATCGATTTACCGATATAGAAGTTGGTATGCTGCAGCACCTTCTGGTGGGGAGCTGCAACAAAGAGAAACGAAACAATCGAAAACGATTTTCAAGGAGATTGGTTGAACGATGCAGAAGTTGATATGCTGCAGCGCCCTTCTGATAAGCAGCTACAACAAAGAGGATAGCACAAAGGCCTTCTCCACAAAAATATACATATACATGTCGATTTTCATAGTCATTATTTGAACGGTGCTGAAGTGAAGCGAGGCCATATGTATAAACATCCATTTTTAGATATATATGTGTGTAGATATAGTATAGTAAAATATATTTAAAACGAGTCTTACAGTAGTCGCATATGATGTGTAACATCTGACTTGTTATCATGGTAAATAAGCAATAGTGACTTTAATCCTGAAAGAAATGAATCGGTTATGACTGGAAATAATTTTCTATCGAATAATTATATCTTTAATGAAAATTTTATTTAATTAACAAAAGGAGTAATGCAGTTTTTTATCAAAATATTTATTATTGTTCAATTTGGGGAAGAGCGGTGACAATAGATTTATGAAAACTAAAGTATGACACATATACTTGTGATTTCAAAGTATTTAAAAATCGTTGAAAAACGGCGTCAATTGTTACTGTTACCACTGTCAATACCACTGTTAGTTGTCGAAACATTTCGATTAGTGTTCATTTCGAGCTTGAGTTCATCTTTCAGAAAAGCTATGAGCGGCTCAGCTTCTGTCAAACTGAAGTTAACGTTAAAATCACCACTCAAAATCATGGGAAGCGAGTGATAGTTTTTTTAAAAAAGAGCAGAACCACCTTCGGTAAACGGTAAAAGAACAAAATGCAGGAAATCTTTAATTTTTTTAACTGTTTGATTCGGAGGAATGTATGCGACCACCAAAATGACAAGACTGGTATGTGTGTCTTAATTGCTACTACAGTTGGACCCCCAGACGAGTGTAGCGAAGAGACCCCCCCCCAAGCGCATGCTTAAAAATTAGAAATATTAGAGAAAATCAAAAATACCCTTTTTTAATTGGTTAGTTTTTTTTTAATCTAGAAATCTTTTATAATCACAATTAAAAATATTATATTGACAGTGACAGGAATTAACCTCAAAGTATGAAAATGATAAGCACTTAAATACTTATTCAAATAATTCCATATTACTTACTCCTATTTTTTTTTAAGAATGATGAGCTTTGTCAGACGCTTACCAGGAAATATAATTATTAATATATAGTTTACACATATATAAATATATCCTCAGAGAGATTTCACATACAACGAGGCCTGAGACTTTGACAATTGAGCGTAAGAATCACAAGTTTATTCTGGATGAAGTCTAATAAGACTTTCTGGTATGTGCGATAGGCGGGCGTCTTAATTGCTACTAGAGTTGGACCCCGAGACGAGGCTAGTGAAGAGACACCCCCAAGGTGCTGAATTGGTCAAATCAAACAGCGTGTGTTTCACCCTACTTCCTGTTACGCATTTCCGTCCTTTTTCATGAAATCACTCCAACAAATATCCAGCAGCCGAGAGTAAGGATGTTACACATCAATAAAATTATAAAAGACAAATAGTAATTCCTAATATTAATTATATATTTTTGTTAAATGTTACTATTACAATTTTTAAGATATTTGTATCAGAATTACATTAGATCTAAAATATTATACATAATTTTTAGCACATTTTTACATCACTCCTTTAAAAATTATTGTATGATTTCTAATAATTCCAGAATTTTTAGTGGAATCATTAAGACATAAAGCATATTTCGAATTTTGCACTATTTTAGCTGTGTTGTGTGATTGTAAAATAAATATTTATCATTACGTAAGTTTCAAATATGTATATGAAAACGAATTTTGAAATAAAGACTGTAATGTGGTTAAATATTTTTACTTTTCAGATGAACACTGAAGAAGTGGCAAAGCTACAGAAGATTTTGCTTTACCAGTAGTGCACCACGTGGATGCCTGCTACGTTACAGCCCAATTCTTCCCAGTGAGTTCTGGTACATTGTGGCATTGCTAGGAATGAGCATGTAGATTTTCCTGCTAAGAAAGGAGCCCTCGTGATCCAAAGACCCACTAGAATTTCAAGTTTTCATTCTTTTGACTAATATGACGTTAAACATAATTTTAAACTGGAAGCTGCGGAAAATTTGAAGAACAAAAGCTGAGTAATTTTGAACGAGAACCACCCTGGGTTCCTGAAGCTCCAAGACAAACTACTGTGGCACGTTGGAGACTTTTGACAGGCCATGGCTGTATGAGGTCCCATCTCTACCGAATTGGTATTCTCTGTGAAACTGGTCAGCTTATGACCACTGAACATTTGGAAGTGTAGACTTCATTAAAAGGTTTTAATTGTGTTGTCGAAAAATGTTGGAGTGCATGTCCACTAATGGCATGGGTGCGATTTGTAGTGTAAGCACTGCTTAATTTTTTATAATAAAAGTAGATTGAAGTTTTTTTTAAAGTATGATCACATTAATTGTTCACGAGAAAGTTTAAATTATGCATATGTGCAAAAATTCCATTTTTGATGCATTTGTGGTCTACAGCTTTAAAATTTTACTTCCGTTTTTTGTTATTTTATTAATTTTTGTTATTTTATTAAACTGCTCAGCAATAAAATTAAAGAATTGAAATATCAACACCAGGAAATAAAAAAAAGGATTTTAATTCAAAAATATTTTATTATATCAACATAATTGTATGTATAAAGTTAAAAATAGATTAGAGCTGCTTTATAGTATTACAAATAAATAATGTCACTTTTTTGAATAAAATTGTGGCCCTTCCTACCCAAGAAAACGAATGTGTGTTGAAATTAATAATGGAACAATCGTATTTTGATTTCCTAGTATATATTTAGTATGTATATTTTAGTGCTACACAACAAACTAAATTTAAATTCAATATATTTAAAATTACACTAATAAAGCTTTAAAAATGATTTGCTGCAGTTGACTGTTACAGAAGCCTAATAAGCTTGCTTTTAAATTTATTGAACGTCATTCACTTTTGATCCCTAACATGTATTATTCTCTAAATAACTTGTTAGGATATTGTATTCCAATATATCTCAATATTTTACCACCTCAATTATCTTAATGAGGTTATAAAAGATTTTACTACTTTTTAAAATCAGAATTTCGTTCGTTTACTTAAAATTCCAGTACCCGGAAAGAAAATCTCAGGATTGGAAATGACTTGCGTCATAACACCTCTTACAATTTCCGATATCTTTAATCAATAATTCGATTTCAGGTTCGTGGAGGGGTTGGAACACACAATCCGAAAATTGATTTACCTGTCACGAGTTTAGGAATTTATGATTCTGGGCACACTCTTCAAGTCAGGTGAAGGGACTAAACATGGATGTTGTACAGTAGCGGTCCTCACCAGGAATAGGAATTTCGTATTTTCGACTTTTTCAAGCTTGTAGGTAGAAAACAAGTTTTGACAGCTGATGTTTTCATTTATTTTTGAAGCTTTGGTGGCGAATTTATTTCTCGCCAAGCACTTGTTCTTCAGCGGGAATAGGTTGGTCAGGGATGTGGTGAAAGGTATAAAATGTTTCGAAACTTGTTGTTTCTTTCCGTGCGGTTTACTAACAGGTTTTCGGAAGAGATTCATAAAATCTATAAAATGGTTTCCTGCAGATATTATTGAAGGTACAAGGGAACAGATTTCATTTCCAGAGTCGTTTGGCTATTGGGGAAAAATTTTAATTAACAGAACTTTTATTATATAGAAAAAAAATATAACTAATGTAGAATGTGTTTTAGAGAAGAATGAGACATTTGTAAACTGAACATCCTGAACACTTTTTTTTTAACTTAATATATCAGTTGTCAAGAAAAATATCTATAGAAAAGATTAAATGGGTAATTTATAAAAGAGTTTTTTGCATAATTAATAAATGAAAAGACTTTAGGAAAAGTTTTTCAGCATGGCTAATCATACTCCGTTTGAAGAAAGTGTTTCGTAAAATGTTTTCTTTTCCCAATGGGATGCATAATGACAACTAAGATTTCGCAGATACGACCAAGACCCCAAATATAAGAGCCATTTCATGGTGGCACCATCTAGGGGCGGATGTCTCCACCAAAATATTTGACACCTGAATTAATTTTCAAATTCAAGGTCTCCTCGGATGCTAAATATTGCCGCGATTTCATTTCACCGAGAGTCAAATTGATACTCATAGGATATTTCATATGCCCACATAGTCATATGACATGCGTGCCTGCGATTTTCTCATTCAGAAAATCTGTCGACAGCAGCTGGGGTCAAACCAACTACCTCTAAGCCACCAAGTCAACTGAAAGTTAACTGATGCTTCATAATAGTTAGCTATATCAATATTTACATAATAATTGATTTATTTATATCAATATATAATTTTACTCAAAAATACAAATGTTTAAGACAAAAATTCTATGATAAATCGTTTGTCTTGTATATCAAATGCAACAAATGATTTGGAATTCATTTGACTGACTTAAATCTCCCACCTAGTGCTTATCTTGAGTTCATGAACTTAATGTGAGCCTATGGAAATATTCTCTATATTCTTAAAACTTAAACTATACCCTTTAACTTGAATATGCAGCGACCTCTTCCCCCTCAAGTCGGAAATATAAATAAAAGCTCTTAATGACTGACGAGAATATGGATGTCTTTTCGACTCAGTCGTCTAACGCATGCAATTAGTGATTTCTAAAACCGGAGGTGGGCATTTCAAATCACGTTGCCTTTAAACAGTAATCAAAGTTTCACCTGGGTGACCTTTCCAAAATCAACTGGAATACTAAATGACAGCGTAGCCTAACGCTTCTGGTTAGTTATACATTCCACGAAAGTCTAAAAACAATGTTTCCAACAAACCATGGCTAGGGATATAAAAGGTATCTGCGCAAGTGTCATCCTGACCCTCCCTCTTAACAAAAGACAGCTCATAATGTCAAGGGAAAAACATTTTCAATGACTCTTAAGCCTACAGGTTATGTATATTGATTACTGTAGTGAATGGGAAACAACTTTATTTATTTATCGCTTGGAAAAACTATGGACACAAAAACTGCATTCTTCTCCTGGTAGGGGGTATGCAGTAACCACTTCTCCATAATTTCAAAAAACAGCAAAGGACAGTAATAAAAGCCCTTAATGACAGGTCTAAATAGGGATACCTTTTCATCGCAGTCGCCTGACGTGTGCGTACACCATGGCTGCTGACCGACAGGTTTGTGTTTCAACTAGACAATCATGCCAAGATTGCACCTTGCAATCGAAATTGTATTTGAAAGAACAAAAAAATTATAAACATTCTTCTAAAATTGCAATCCCCCCCCCCGATTTCTGAAAAGACTTTATTTTTACTTTAATTATGCATTATATTTTTTTAATACCAGAAGGAAATTGTAACTGCATAGAAGTCTTTATTGTGTATGACCTTTTAGATTCACTTTATTACATAAGAATTCATACACTTGTCTAAACATAACCCCTCAACTGGTTTGCCTGTACACCGTATGTGCTACCGAAAGTTGACCACAACCAGTTTGACCGCACGTTGTACGGGCACTGTTATTTTCTTTTTTCTATCTTTCATTTGCACATATTTTTAATTCTTAAAAAGAAATTATTAGTGCTAGTGTTTAAGAGATGCAGTTTGTGTGTGTCCACACACACATAATACTGAAATACTTCTTATCTTGGATTTTCTTTGTGGTGAAGGCGGGAATTTTTCATTAAAGGTAGGAACTTAGATTCTTAAAAATATCAAATAAAGAACGGTGATTTTCAAGGCAATATACTACTATATAGGAAAATTAACTACCAATTTTAATTTCGGGAGATTAAGAGGCGTAATCGATAAATATTTCCATTTTTAAACTACTTGATCATCCTGCTTGAAAATTAATATGCATGTTCCTTTCATGAAATAGAGTTCCTCTAACAAAGAGTAAATTGAAAATTGACCCAAAAAAGATGTTTGCGAGGGGTCAAGAGGAGTTACAGAAAAAAAAATTCCTGTTTTTAATTGTTAGACCCATATACTTGAAATTTGTTAAGCATGTTTCTTTTGTTGAATAGGGATCCACTAAGAATAAATTTTAAGCAAATTAAGTTCTGGGGGTTGCAGGGGGTTACTGGGACGTATTGACAAAAAAAATTCCTTTTTTCGAGCTACAAGGACTATAATAATGAAATTGTTTTGCATTTTTCTTTTGTTGAATTGAAATCCGCTAAGAGCGGTTATTTAGGAAAACGGCTCTCAACGGGATTACTGAGATATTAATAGTAAAACTTTTTTTTTCTCTTAGATTTAGACTTGAAATTTGGCTTGCATGTTCAATTTACGGAGTAGAGATCCACCGAAAATTGGTTTTGCGGGAATCCACTTGGTTTTTGAGTTACGAAAGAGCAAACATCATTCTATGCTTCAATTTTAGAGATTTTTAGGAAATACAAATTATATGAGTTCTGCCTTTTTTTTTATCAACAGGTGACAGTTACAGGTATAAGTATATTTTTCAATTCAATCGAATTCCTAATGCTAGACTTAGATATCAATAATTTATACATATATATAAGCAGTAAAATTTAAAAACATCATGAAATACCCAGCGAAGCGGGCGGGTAACAGCTAGTAGGAATATAATGACTCAAGAGCCATAAGTTAAGTCGCAAACATATGAAATCTACATGAAGGGAAACATTAACAGTTTACTCAACGTTCTGCTGACAAGATCTTATAGGAATCGTGACTAGTATTGGACATTGATTACTTCTTACGAGAACTTCGGAAGACTCTCATTAATGAGAATCCAGTTGACTCTGTTGATGGCTTGTTCGCTTGAATATCCATTATATAGCTCTATGTGAGGGGGTAGTACTTGGAATATCTGAAACCTCTCGACACTCCCTCTATTAACGCTATCAAGCATGCAGATTACTGATGGGTGCTATTATAATCAATACTGTGGATATATTTCTCAAAAGAAGCATTTCTTAATATGATTCTGTATCCAAACAATTTATGTTTCCTTTCAGGGCTATTTTTAAGCTTTAGTCTCAATGGTTATTGTGCTCATGCAGAAAAAAATGGTTACTGCGGTGTTAATATCATAATTCATAAAGTTTGTCCTCATGAATATTACATAACTTTGAATAATTTGATGCTTTATTTTGCTCTTTAATGTATCCGACTACCCTAAAACTGTGAATTGTGCCAAAAATTGACAAATATTTTTGATAATTTTGTTTTATAGGCCATCTTATTAAGCTTCACAAAAGTACCAAGTTCATTATTTCCCCGTTCACTAGAACAAAAACTACAAGTGTCTTAGTAAAAGTAGATTTCATTACTTTAAGCAAGATGTCATACTTTTAAACACGTTTTACTCGGAATGTGTTTTTTTAAATGCTCAAATGGGGCCAGCTATTGTTTAAAATATTTTGAAAATAATTAACTGAATTTTTTTGGTGCATGTTCAGTATAAAAGTAGAAGTGTTTAACCCTCAGATTTATCAACCACTTTTTTATTACAAGATTTACAGTCTCTTTTGTGAATATAGTTACTTTTTTTAAAGCAAATTTATATAATGACTATGATAAAAGTACTCTAGTTTTAGTAAAAATTAAAATATCTCTTATCTTGAAGGTCATTTCGAAAACGAATAACATAGCAACACATCCAAATTGAAGAATTGAAAATTTGTTCATAAACTTTTGGTACAAAATGGGCCACGTTTATGTTATTTTTTGTAAATTTGTTCCCATTTTAGTAATAATAATTTAATTTTCTCCTCTTAATTTTAGCATATTTTTATAAATTTCTTAAAATGCACTAAACAAATCTAAAAACAACAAAAAATCGCCCTATCTCCATTTTTTTTTTAAATAAAAAGTTGTTGCAAGTAGCCGGATACCTTAAACCAAGTCGAAAATCAAATTAAGCTTTCAGTTTAATGGAAACAATTTATGCTTATTCTTCCTTTTTAAATTTCTTCGCTTTTGATATATCCGACTGTGTTCAAAATTGTGATTTTTCAAAAGAGTACAAAAGAGTTTTTTCTAATATTAATGTTCCTTAAATGATAATGTAATTATAAAATCGTTTCAAGAATATTATTGCATTAAAAAATCAGTTAAATACAATATTTTGGGAAAAATGAGAAATTTAGAATGGTCCATTACTAAAACATTATCTCTAATGGAAAATGCTTCTTTAAGGTAAGATTTCGGCAAAACTTTTTAATTAAAAGATTTTCAAAAATTTTTTGGTTGCCTCCTATGTGTGTATACTATGTAAAACAGATTTTGTACTCAAAATTTCATAAAAAACTCGGCATTTAACTTTTTAAGGAAAAAACTTCAAATTTGTGAAGTAATTTTAAAATGCTACTCCTCTTACAAAAATTTACATACACGCAGGAAATGTGATTTACAAGTACCTCAAACTATGCATAACAAAAGTTGGTATAGATTTTGCGATAACATGATTGATATTCGTACAATACATCTTTTTATGAATGCGTATTGAAAATTCCTTAAAAAATGTGCAAATTCTGAGTTCAATTAATTTTTAAAAAATAAGTATTGATTTTATTCAAAAATGTATACCGACTTTTGTTACATGTACTATTAGCAGTAGGTATAAAAAAATCAAAGCATTAGGCTCAATAGAAAAAAAGCCTTTGCATTTTATATGAAGTCAAAGTAAATATTTTATCTTTCCGAGATAAGTAAGTTGCAAGATGTTTATATACGCCAGTGGACCTTAAGAGATTGAAGTCTCATAAAAGCTTTAGTGTCAAAGTTTACTATTATTTAATTCAATGCATTGTTATTTGTATGGATAAGGAGGGGGAGGCGATGTAAACTATGATTGAATATTGGGTCGCAAATATTGAAAGTTTGAGAAGCACTGGATAACAGGATTACTGAAGAGTGACGTCAGAAGAAAATGTGTACTTTCAATATATTCTACATATATATACTTTTGAAAAGTGTTTAAATGAATTGATATTTTTTAAAAATTAATTTGCGAATAATACACATTAAAATTTAATACATAATTTTTTTATAAAAAAAGTAAGTAAATAGTCGAAATTAAGACTCAAAACACACTCACACACATAAGAAAAGGAACCAATATAAGTTTAAAAACTTAAGATGAATGTATTAAAGAAATAAACGAATTAACATTTTGTTTTAAAAGTTCAAATGTTGATAAGTTTTTATTTGAGGTTTCAAAATAATAAAGGGAAACTATTTTCAGGAAATATTTATAACTTTTAATTATTGTAGAAATTGAAATTCGTTATTACTGGCTAGGTGGCGTAATTGGTTTGACCCTGATCTTGTACACATTCCCTAGTCATCCTAAAACGGTGGATTTTCATGGTGCAAAAAATCGAAAGCGCGTTTGTCGTATGATTATGTGGCATGTTATAAATCTCTAAAGTACCTGCTTGGCTTGGGTGCACAGGGCAAAATTAGATTCCTACCACAATTTCGCATCGACAGAGCTCAGATGCTTTCCTCTGGGAAGGAAACTGCTTAAACAAAATTAAATTGTGGTAAATGTTATCTTATTTACTTAAATTAATACCAGTGGTGGTGAGTGAGTGATTTGGTTTATTGGGAAAGCGATTTGCTATGGCAAACATTTTTTAATATTGTGTTAGACGGAAGAAAAAAGAATAATTAATGACAAAAAGATAAAATAGAAGATATAGGGTATGTGAAGCCGTGTTACAAGACAGTAAACGTGGAAAAGAAAGATATAGCATCGGATGTGACACCGTATCACAAGAAGTGACCCCTGAGGACCAGCTCCCGAGGAATGTACTACGAGTAGATCTGTAATGGTAATTACCAATCCGCAGCGTGGTTTGAGGGAAAAAATCTTTAGAAATCTTGATATTAAAAGGATACATTGCGAATTTGTAACATACTTTACCATGTACATTGTTAAATTTTAGCATAATTGTTATATTTGTGGGGAACGCTTATCCAGACATACTCAGTTAAATTACACAACCAAGTTGGACAAGATAAGTTAAGTGTATTTAATCTATATCAACTTATGTACGTGTGTATGGTAAGGTATGTACAGTATGGTGAGGGAATGGAAGCGCCACCTTAAAAATAATAAATGAGTGGTAGAGCAACATATTCTTCCCGATGACTGTTGTCAGGAACAAAAATAAATATTCACAAAAAACCTTTTGTTATGAAGAATGTTTTCAATTGTAACATAATTAATAAGAAAGAGAAACATTAGCTACTACTGCACTATTAATTTTCAATTCTGAAGGAATATTTAACAATTTATTTAATAAATTAGTGTGTACTGTATTGTTCTAAAAGTGAATTTTCATATAAAAACTTCACATCTAAATAATTTTCTATTTTTTAACAATAAATATAAGTTTTAAATACGATTCAACACATACAGTGTGCCCCCAAACAATGGAACTTCAATATATTTCATAATAAAAAAACAAGAATGCCATAATAAGAAAAAAAAAAAAGTGATAAAATAAAAAATAAAAAACAAAACACATGGCCAAACATTAAATCCTTCACAGCCATATTCCCCGTCGGAAGTACATAAAAATAACCAGAGAACTGTGCTCATGTGATCTATAGTTTACGAGAAAAATTACGGAAAAGTGGGTGAGTTAATATTAACTTTTCACTATTCACTAAGTTTTAAATACGATTCAACACACACTGGCCCCCAAAACAATGGCTAAATTCTTCACAGCCATATTCCCCGTCGGGAGTACATAAAAATAACCAGAGAACTGTGTTCATGTGATATATAGTTTACGAGAAAAATTACGGAAAAGTGGTGAGTTAATATTAACTTTTCACTATTCAGCTACTCCATGGCTTTTAGCGATGAACCTCGTACTTTTAAACCATGGTCAAGCGACGAGGATGACACCTCCTCTCCACGCTACACCAACGACAGGACGTTTGAGCCTTCACAGATTTAACGTGCATAGCCCCCCTACACGTTGGTCTTCAACGGTACTGGACTCTAACTCATGACACGCCGGCCACGAGTCCGTTACCTTGACCACTAGGCTATAGTAGCCATGAAAAATACACAAATAATATTGAATGATTGATGATGTATATATAAGTGGTTTATGATGAGGCTCCAGGGTATCTGTGCTTCTGTGAGTGATTGGCTATATATGAAGTACCCCGACCACTAGGTTGGAAGTATGGGTCCAGTTCTATAGCCACCACGATCACCTCATCCGCACTGGGGCCCATCTCAATTAATTCGGGTAAGGAGACGAAGTGATAATTCAAACGGACTCAGTTGCTCGTATGCCAGCTGCTTGTACTTTGATGGACACCATGCTACTGTGCACACATTCATTTTGCGGCGTACACAAGCCTGCCTCGGTATGCACAGAAGGTAATTTACGCATCTGCTTTTATAAATATTGGAAAATACTGCTGCTTATGTCTCTAATACAACTTTGACTTCGTTCATTGTTTTTCGTATTTTTCTCATAAACTGTGGAACATGCAAGTATAGTTCTTTGCCGAGTTTGGCATCTATTTTTGTAACATCCTGCAAAGTACTTATGAAAAAGTATTGCATTATCTTAAAATTTATGAAAAACTAAAGATTTTTAATTATTAATGTGCATGTAAGAATTGATTTCACACACACACACAATAGTATTATTTAACCTTAAATTTAAGTGATACTCCTTACATTTAAGTTCGGTCTCAACGTTGCATGCGGACATTATTAAGAAATAAATCAATTTAATACAGAAAATCATTGAAAGCAAAACACTTTTTTCCATTTACGTTCTTTATTAAATTAAAGTCACAATCATATTAATATTTAACAAAGCTTATTAGTATTTCCTTAGAGTGGATAGCAAGAAAAACAACACGTAAATCTCATCATATTGAGAATCTTTTCTTTGAGATGTATAAAAATAATAGCAGCAGATGTTCAAGACATTTAGTGCTGAATCTTTACTTCTTTCATGACACTTCATATGTTTCTGATTGATTGATGGGCAAATGTTATATTTTTTGAGCTCTCATTCACAATATAGCTTCAGTCTCAATCAATCAAGACTTCTAATAAGTTGTCCAGTTCGGTTAATTGAAAGAAATGACAATTTTTATAAAAGAAACGAATCCAAGTATTTTTCTCTCTCTCTCTTTTTGCAAAATGTTTTTCTGTTTTTTATTTAAAGAAACATAATATTATTCACCTTTATTTGTTCGTTATATATTAGTTGAATAATGTGATTACTGATTCTATTTATTTCGTCTTCATATTTGTTGAATATGAATTAATTCAGCAGTGTAGAACTTATTTGCCTCGTAGGCTGCATTGTGGGAGTGGAAATTACCATAGAGCCACAACTTTTCAAAATGTTTGCATTAATTATAAAAAATAATAGATTTAAATGGAATAAAAGAGTGGCAGAGTTCAATTTAATTATAGTACTAATTTCATATTGTTTATAACAACATGCACATTTAATTTTAGAATCGGTTTAATAAGACTGATGTACATCACATTTTTATACAATTTTTTTAAAATCTGGACTGAGATTGTTTGTTCAAATTCTCATCACAGTCTACAAGTTTATTTCAGCAAATTTGTATCTATATTTAATCTTGTTAGTCCTAATGGAAGGAAAACTTCGCTCATAAATATATGTCGACTAAAATATGAAGAACAATATTTCTGCAATCTTCTTCATACATAAACATTTTTCAGCTTTCTTAAGATTTGGTAAAATGAATGCCGTAGCATTTAACATTTTCTTCACACTGTTATCTGATTTCAAGTCACTAATTTCAGGCTATAGCTCCTCATGTACTACATCAAAATCAGCAGTAGTGGGATAATAGAACAAATTTAATTGAAAAGCTCGAATTTCTTTAAAATTCTGGAATCTTCTCATATGAGTTCACCCTCCAAACTCTGTACATGATCTCTTAGTAAAAACACTTTCAGGGACTTTTTTTCCTTATAGTGAAAATTTTTTTTATCCTACGCCAGACCTGGGCATGACCGCCATCAGTCTATGTCGGGCAGCCCAATACAGTTCCGAAACACACACGTAAAAAAAGAATTTGTTAGTAGCATTAACAGCTACTATGTCGGTAAGTCCAGGACAAGAGTCCAGGTGGTTTCCACACATATCTCCATTAGAACAAAGTGGGCACTTTGGAGAATCAGCAAAACCAAATATAAAAAGGTGCTTTCTGAGGTAGTCATGTCCAGTCTGGACTCTGAAGTTTGCGACACCCACAGGTCTTGACAGGTCGCAAGGAATGGGACTCTCCATTAAGGAGCCCCAACTCTTTCCATTCGCAGAGTTCTTGACAATCTCTCGAAGACGGGTCTTGAATCTAGAAGCAATGATCCTCTTAATGCTATGGTAGCCAAAATGAGAGTCAGGCTGAGATAGAGCAGAGCCAGCTACAGCTAAGGCATCTGCAAGTTCGTTACCCTTCACTCCACAGCGACCATTGTTTATTAGAGAATTTATCATGCGTTGGCAATCAAGAACAAGCCCATTTCTCGAAGGTAGAACTGAAGAGACTTCTAAAATAGCAGCCTGTGAGTCTATAAAAATTGCAATGTTTCGATCTTCTTTTTTACCAACCTCAGTCAGTGTCATATGGACCGCAGCCACTTCACCATCATAGTTAGTACAATTTGCACCAACTGCCCTGCTAAGGCTGAAGTACCTGGAGTAAATCCCCGCATCAGCATTATGATTATCTCCAGCAGCAGAACCATTCGTATACACATGTAGCCAGTGTGTCTCGGGGAATCTTTCGCCAATAGTGGCCAAAGCAGCCATTCTCAACTCAGTAATGATGCAGGATCTTTTATTGACTGGCAGCACCAAATCCAAATTATAACAGGCTGGGCTCAAATGTCTAGTAAATTCTCCAGTCTCGAGCAGGGACTGTCTGTTAGAAGAAGGGATGTCAAAATCAGTAGACAGTTCTTTAGTCACATGTAAGAAGGTAGGATGGGATTTTAACCTACGTTCTGCAGGGTTGTAGTTTCTCCAAAAGTCACCATGCCTTTTCAATCTCTCGATTAACTTAAGAGCTCCCATTTTCCTTCGGAAGGTCAAGAGTTAAATATTTGCCTGTAATTGCATGGCCAGGATGGGTGTTGAAAATGCTCCACCTGTTATGATTCTAAGGGCATTATTTGGACAGTTTCAATTTTGTTCTGAACCGCTTCAGAAGTAGTTGCAAGAAGCTCACTGCCCTATTCAATAGTAGGTCTGATATATGATTTATAGGTGGTACAAAGGAGATCTTGTGTAGTACCCCATTTTACACCAAAAAGTATTTTAAGCAGCCCATTTCTTGTTTTACCAACGGCCTGCATCCTGCTGGCTTGCTTGTTCCAACTCAGCCTTGAATCCAAAACAATTCCAAGATAGGTGGCCTCTTGGGTTCTATGGAGCTGATAGTCTCCATAGAAAAGTTGGATCGCTTTAGGTTTAGTGCTCAGGGTAAAGACCTGGGAAGACCATCTTGCTTGTATTTACAGTCATTTCATTATTGTTTGACCAAGTCAAAAAAGCATCAAGAGCAGTGTTCTGCGACTCCTGGGTAGTGCGGATATCTCCATCAGCCGACCACAATACAAGGTAGTCAGCAAAAAGAAATGCCTGACCTTTAGGATTTGAATTGATGATATAATAAATTATGTCATTGATCATAATGTTAAACAGAACAGGACTCAGAACCGAGCCCTGGGGAAGCCCCTGTCTCGTTTGTCTAAAGGCAGATATTACTGATCCATATCTAGTTCTGATAAAACGCTGGTCCAAAAAAGATTTAATCCAGCGGTACATATTTCCACAAACACCAATATTGATTAATTTCCTGAGAAGTCCTTTTCTCCAAACTCTATCGAAGGCTGTGTGAAAGTCAACCAAAACCGCAACAGTACTCTTTTTAAGATGGAAGCCATCCTTTATCTCTTGAGTGAGTTATATAGTGAAAAAAAAGACGAATCTTTGATCGCACATGAGAAAGATATCTCGGTTCAAAGCGAAATTCCTTACTGTCTTGGTAGGCCATTAGTTTTCCACCCCTAAATTAATCGAGTATTTATTACAGAAAAATTATAGAATTTATCAAAATAAGTAAAATAATTCTAAATAACAAAGTATAGGAATATAATATAAGAAATGTCCATACAAATAAAAAAAATGATGAGTTGAGCAATGTCTGACTAATGCGACATATTTTTTATAACTGAAAAAAATCGAAATATAACTATACTTAAAATGTTAAACATAAGTATAAGGTGTCCGAAAGGTATGACTGCACTTTTCCAAGTGAATTAAATTAACCAATAGAGATTTTTACTTATGGTTTTATACGTTCCATGAAGAAAAGACTGGTTTTATGAAATGCAAAGTAAATGGCCCAATGTCAATGTTTTACAACATTTTCGTTTCAAAATGGCTTCACCACAAGAATCAGTGCAAGCTGTAGATGGAATTATTTAATCTAAATCTACAACATATGCACAGGGTAAATGGAAAACCACAAAACTGGAATTTAGAAGGGAGAAAAAGTTCCCGTGCGATGGATTAAAGGAAGTCGAATACTGCGTGGTTACATAGATGTTTAGACATAAGATCTTTTGATTTCTTATTGAAATGCGTGGAAAGCATTGTTTACCAATATCCAACTCGTAACACTTATGAACTGAAAAGTAGAATTACAGCTGCCATTTAAAAAATTGATCATAGAACATGGCCAGAAATCTCTGTATAGAATTGATATTGAGAGGTAAGTTAACTGCGTGAACTTGTAAATACGTTAATATAAAGATATACTTTTGCTACAGAATCAGGAACATAGTTCAATAGTGACGTTACGTGTTGCTTAGTTATTTAAAAATATATATGTATATTTATTCATATTTTCAAAATTAATCAGTTAAAGAAATTAGACATCACTGTAAAAAGTCAATAACAATTTTTCCACTTATTCTATTGATTTCTCAACAATTACAAACTTTGAATATATATATATATATATTTATATGATGTAAATATGTAAAAATTTCCAGTAATTTTCTTTTTTTAAAAAAAAATATAAAAGCTTATTGATTTCTTCAACTTTAATATCTTTCACATTAGTAGTATTACTTAAGTAATTTTTGCAATTTAAATATCTTGAGAAAAATACAAAGTTGACAATTCACGTTTTTAAAGCATCAATCTGTAATCAATAATAAATGCTTTTCTGTTTTTAAATCAGTACATAATTTCACAAGTGACAGAAATATGGATTTAGATTAATTATTAATTAAAATGGATTTATTTATTTTATTAAATTCTATTCCAATACTTTTAACCTGTCCTTTTTCTTCCTTGAGGGGATATAGTACGGTTTCCACAAAATGCTTTAATTTAACGATTTTTAAATTTTTTTGTTTCTCCCTATGTGCATGTATTATGAACAACAGATATTTTGCTCAAATACCATAAAATCTGATCATTTACTTTTTATGAACAATTAAATTCATGAAATGATTTAAACGATATTTAAAATTATTAATATGATATAATTATTTGATAGTGATGACAACCATATATAACAGAAATTGCTAAGAGTTTGACATAATAACATGATTGTGATATTTGTAACATATTCCTTTTTATGAATAATTATGGAAAATTCTATAAAAATGGCAAATTTAAATTAAGTTTTTAAAAATAAATTTCAATTTTACTACTTGTGTTAATGTTAGCTAAAAATATTAAAGCATCAAAATATCCGTAGTATTTTAAATGAAGACAAACTTGTTAATTCTCCTTTCTTAAAAAAGTCAGTTTAAAGTTTTGATTTATCATTGGGATGCGAATAAGAAATGGACATAAAATCATTATCATTACTCTGGATTCTTTTAACTTATGAGATTTTAGCAAAGAATATAAAGAATAATTTAAGTTAAGACTTTATTTGTATTTTTGACAAATTGACTCGTACTCTGTGTCCCCTTAACAATAAAATTAACATTTTACGTACAATTATTTACTAACATCTTCTCAATTGAAATTTAATAATATATTCTGTAATAACAAGCATCGAATATTTTCAAGCAATTATTATCCAAACTTATACTCAATAATACTCGAAGGAAAATTCCAAATATGCCAAGACTTAAACTAAGCATACGAGTTGTGGTAATGCTAATCTTCAGTTTGATATGAGAGAAGTAATTAGACATGTGCAAGATCATATCGTAACTTCGGCTCCATTTCCTCCATTACAACTCTCCAAGATTTCTCGAAACCATTAGAGATTAAGATGTCAAGTTTAGTCACAGAATCGTTATTACGTTAACTATCCACTAAACAAGGAGCATCGAGTAGTTGTCATTAGAGAATTCGATGCTTAAAACCAGATTTGCAATTAAAATTTTCATACAAAGATAGCAGAAATATAGATATGATTCATATATATTATATTAGAGATTTGCAATATGCATTATTGAATATACATTGCAAATGTAAGTCAAATTGTCAGGAATATTTTAACAAGTATTTGATATATATATTAAGCTAATAATATTTTCTTTTCACGTTGTTTGATTTAGAAACAAGTTTTACTTAAATTATACTGGCTGTACCAAGATTAATTTAAGATTTGGGTATTTGTCTTATAATGTAATAACTTCTGTTGTAAAATTTGCTTTTATTTCTATCCTACTTGAATTTAAAAGACACTCTGGTGTTATAAGGAACCTGTATTTTAGTGAAGTCGAATACTAATCATTTGTTTATGTTACCAATGAGTCTTTCAAGTTTCACATTTATTGAATGCTACCTTCAAAGCCTTAAATTTCTGATGACTAACTGCATAAATAGTTGTTATTTACCAATAATACATAACATCGATTTCTGCACATTAGGAAAATTCACAAATAGACAATCTTAATAAGAAAGGTTTAATAATGACAAATGTCTCTTAATCAGATGATTAGGTTTTCAGTGTCAATATTGTTTTATTTAACACCATATTTCATCTCCAAAAAAATTAAACATTTGAATACCAACCTTTTCTCTTACAAAAACTCACCTATGCATTATTAAAACACAAAATAACATTGACAGCTCTAGGCTTATGTCTTCCTAATCACTAAGTTTTCAAAGATTTAGATTTCTTGGAATTCATATTGTTTGGACTTTATTAAAATAATGATTATAAACAGTTTATTGAAGAGTATTTATGTGATTTTTACTGACGACTGAAGAACTCACTAAAATATAAGCATCTCAATAATTTCTAAAAGCTTTTTGAAAATACTTTGACCTTAGTATGGCGAAGCAAGATTCAGTAATGGAGAGCTACAATTCGGAACTGAATCTTCTAAATTGTTCAGAAAGTGGGTGTTTATTAGGGGGTACTATAAAGCAGCACAAGGGCTATAAGCAACATACCTAGTAATTTTGAGTCACAGATAAGTGGCAAGAACGCAATCTGAGCCTGTAACCCTCTCCAAACTACCACACCAAGCAAACAGAAAGTCATTCAGCCATGACAGATTTAAGTGCATCACTCTGTTTACGTGACAGGTCTTCAGTAGAAAAAAAAAGGTTTGATCGCGTGACTCAACAGTCTAGAAATCGTGACCATAATCGCTAAGGCCTAATAATTTGTTCAGTAGTTTATATTATATAACTACATATTTAAAAAAGTGAATGATAACCATACTGTGTTTATTACACTGACGGAACCAGAAAAAGACTTGAGTTATGCAAACGAAATTTGGTACGCGTGTCTATACATCTGAAAGATTACATGGATTCAAATTTCGCGATTCACTCTTAAGTGTAGCGATAGAAGCTCCATTCAGAGTTGGGGGTTGCTTTAAATGCGTGATGTAAAGCTCGTGAGCGTTATTTATCTTTGAAATGTGGCGTATTGAGTTTAAGTTAGCCAAGAATGCCTTTAAGAAGACGAAGACATTATCTACAGCTCACCGAGTTTAAATTAGGTCGTTTAATAGGGTTACGAAAAGGACGATTTCTTTCAGCGATATTGCAGAAAGACCTGTTTGGAATGTATCCACCGTGCACGATTGTTGGAAGCAATGGTCAATGGATGGTACTGCTCCAGAAGACCGGGTTTCAGGTGGCCACGTGGCACTACGTAGATGAATGACCATCGTATTCGTTGTATGGCTATAGCGCATCGTACGGCATCTGCGGCAGAATTTCGAGCTGCAGCGACAAAATGAAGTGTTAGAAATCGGTTACTTCAAGGAAAGCTCCGAGCCAGGTACCCTATAGCGTGTATTCCACTGACTCCGAGTCATTGCCGTTTGTGACGCCAGTGGTGTCGAGCCAAAGTTCATTGGAGGACATAGTGGAGATCAGTTGTGTTTTCTGGATGAAAGCAGGTTCTGCCTTTGGCACCAGTGGATAGCTGTGTGTTGGTCAGAAGGAGGTCAGATCTAATGCACCAATTGTCCAGAGAAACTGAAATCCAAACCTGGAGCCATTGTCTAAGGAGTACTTCCTATGACAGCAACAGCTTTCTCGTGGTTTTCCCAAACCCACTGTCTGCAAATTTTTACGTCAGTCTGGTAATTCAATCTATTGTCCTGACATTCCCAGAACAAATATTCAGGGGAGCGCCCAACAGAATAACGCCCCCTCATCAATTGTTAACCTAACGGGCTCTCCAGAGTGTTGAAATGTTACCTTGTCCTGTGAGATCATCAGATCTGACTCCAAATGAGTACGTATGGTATATCATTGGATGACAAATCCACCATCCACAGCCATCGTTGACCGTCCTAGTATTTATACAACAAGTACAACATGCATGGAACTTACCACGAAGTGACATCCGACACCTGTATGACACAATGCATGCACTCTAGTAGGCTTGCATTCAAAATAATGGAGATTACACCAGCTATTAATATAATAGCATTTCACATTTGAAATACGTTTTACTGAGCTTAAATTAACCTGTGATATTGAAAATTTAATAAATCAAACATGTTAACTAGGCAATTGATTGGTCCAAATTTCATTACACTACAATATATTTTCTTAGCAATACGTAACTGAACGGCACACCGTA
>BMAO01032578.1:0-21596 GCA_019973975.1 Trichonephila clavata | reverse complement strand
ATGGAACATAAAGTGACTCCCATCAATAGCCACACAAATCCAAGAGAAATACACCATAGAAAAAATAAAGTGAAAATAATTTAATATCCCCTGGACGGCCCGGTACCATTCGATCAGCGGCCCAGAGAGTTGAAGTCCATTTTTGATCGGCATGCAAAGAATCCACACGAAATGCGCTCTCTCCATTTGCAATATATCACTTGCCATCTATTAGTGATGTGAGGAACTTTACGTGTTACCTTCGTATTTATTTCAACATTATGACAAATGTGCTTAAGATGATACTTCAAAGCATTTAAATAAATTTTCAAAATGATTTTTCAATTCCACATAAATACCCACGAACATGATTGCTTGCTTCAACGCACACAAAAGCTATTGGCGACAAACTTCGTAATTTTGAACCATAGCCAATTAACAAATATAAATTACTCTCATTAATCCTTAATTTCATATTAGGATATAAAATGAGTTTTTCTAATGCAAGTGGGAAATATATCATTAAATATAAATAAAAAAATTTTTTTTTAATGTTTGAACTTTTTCTTTTAGATTTTGTTAAAAATGTATAAATTTATTAATGTTAAAACAAATTTTTTAACTATAATAATCAATCAGCTCTTAAAAATTATATATTGATTTATTGCTTCACTTTAATTTCATTTCGAAACTATAATCATAAATAAAGTTATCCATTTATGTCATAAAAATTTTTTTAAACTATAATTTGGAGAAATTTGTTATAGTTACAAAAAAATTGTTAACGCGAAACATTTTATAACTCAGTAATTAAACACAAAGATATCTTCATATTTATTGCTAAAATAATTTTATTTAAAATCCGTATATAGAGAATAATTTGCCTTTTTTTAAACAAATAAATATTAAAAAAGAGGATTTTAAGACAGTTTCTAACGAAAAAATTGAAAAGCGATGAAGATATAAATTTTAATCCGAAATACTTTTTCCTCTTAATTAAGAAAACTGTCTTTCTATTCAAAGTAAATTAAACAGAAAAAGAAGTTTTAAAAAAATGAGGAGAAATACCTTTAAGTGATATAAGTCTAGACACATTTTTAGGGAAACGCTAAAAGCTGGAAGTTTCTTTAAATATTTTGACTGCTTTTATCCTTTTTGATTTAGGGAAAAAAATTAAGCGAAAAGTTTTATTTAAAAAAGCGATACTTTTAAATATTTAGTGGAATGTAGCTTTATTTTTTTAACATAATCTTACTTCATCTTCATTAATCTAAATTTAGTTTTTACTCCATATTATTTCTGTATTTCTGAAATTCAAACTTATTTTTGTAAAGAATTTATTCTAATTATTTTAAGTGGATAATTTAATAAAGGACAGAAAAAAATAACCTGCTGTTGTTGTATAAACAAATAAAACATTAGCTAATTTACAGCTTTGCTTTAAAAAAGATTAAATAGTCTACAATGGCATATATAATTGATATATTTCACTCAGAAATTGTGTATTTCACTTTTATTACTTTTTCTAATAAGTTAAAATTTAAGTTATCTATTTATTTTGCATTTTATGGTTGTATTTATTCGTTCAAAAACCATATTTTGTCAAGAAGCTATAAATATTCACTAAGAAATTAATACTTAGGGAATTTATATGAATAATTTTTAAAAATATATACTTTTATTGCAAACGTAAGGTAAACGAAAGAAAGTAAGGCAAATTGGTTGACAAAAATTAGGGTAAAAAACTGGGAACGAGTACCACCGGTGTTAACCATGTTTAGCAAAGATGAAAAATCTCATGAGTGAGAAAAAATATTCTTTCGTGTATTTCAAGATCTTAAGAAATTGAACCCCCGAAATTTTTTCTACACACATATGTAATGGATGCATTTGTGTGTGTTTAGAAAGTCGTGACAAGACAAATAGTCGAGTGAAAAGATCTTATTAACGTATCTTTAACATTTGAGATAGTAGCCATAACATGTTCTTTCGCTACAAGTAGATTGAAAAAAAATTAGATAGAAGAAACCCTACGTTCTCTCAGCTAGAGAAATACAATGAGAAATATAATAAGGATGTTGTAATGACTGCGTGGGAACAAAAGGATTATTCTCAGTAATTGCATAGATGGTTTTAAGGAAAATTTGGCTTCATAAGGTCGCTTAGAAAGGCTTGTGTAAGCTGTCAATATAATGTTTTTCTAGAAAAGGGGGAGGGGGAATCGAAAGACAGGGTTTAATCCTTTTAACGTGGAAAATGAAATGAGACAGAGGACTTAGAAAAATGGTACTTGTAATTACGATTATCAGGTATCAGGTATAATTAATAAAAGATTCGAACTTATATTACATTACGTAAGATTGTTACAAATAAATATAATTTAGAAACAAATGTACAAAGAAGGAAACATGTATAGCAAAAACTACATAATGAATAATATACATGATATCTTTATGTATGTATGTAACAAAGCCCAAGACACCTCATTGGGAAAAAAATCCTAGAATATAATAAATAATCTATATTGCATTTAATCAGAAATTTTAAGAGCTTTTTAAAAGTGTCTCAGTTTAGCATAAAATTTTGCCTTATTTCTTTGTCTTTTTATCCAAAGACTTTTTGCATCTTCTAGAATAGAAAATAAACGGTAATATTTCATAAATACTCAATAATAGAGTTTCTGCCCTTTTAAAGAAGATTTGAAAGTCCTATGTTAGTTTTATTCAATCACAAAATATTAAACTAATTACAAAAGTTTTGTCGCGCTCTCGCAAGTATTTCGTCGCCAGAGGCGCCAATTTTCCTTTCGTTCACGCCAATCGATTTGAGACATAGAACGTAATTAAACTTATGGCTGCTTTAACCAGTAATGATCATATTTTTTAAAAAATTGCTCTGTGCAGAGTTTTACAAAGAACAGCTTTAGCTACCAAGAGACTATGTAATAGAATGTAAAATTTACTACATGAGTTACTTTCTTCGTGAATAGATCACCAAACAGTGGTTCTAACACAGAAAGAAAAAAAAAATATTTACATGGGGCGTTGACACATGTTACAATACTTTAATTTGAAAAGTCGCCAAGTGACTTTTTATTCAGTGCTAAAATAAAAGTTACTTTAATGGCTATTTAGGTTAATTAAGGCAATTTCCAGATATTAAAGTAGATGATTTTCAGACAATGTAACACACAGCAATACTTATGCATCCGATGCCTTAAGAAAATTTCTTAAATCTAGAAACTTCCAGGAATCAACTAAAATTGATTACTTTGATTCAGAATTTGACACAATGGCGAACAATAGTAATTTTCTGAACAACATATATCTTGATACATCTTCACTAATCATCAAGAATTATTTCAGATGGACTCTTCACTGAAATAGTTTTACTTGTTTCAAATGCTTAACAATCGGCATTTCGACCATTACCTCAAAAGGTGACATCTGTGTATATTTTTGTCTACAAGGCATTGGTGTAGTTCAAGTGCGTTGAAGGCATGTTCATATGAAAGTTTTGCATTCGTATTGGCGACAGATATCGTGGTCAAAAGTGATCATTTGAGAGTGAGTGCTTATTTTTGTCGCATTATAAAGCATCACGAGGGCTATTGGCAACGGACCTCGTACTTTTTAACCACAGACGAGGACGACACTTAGCTGGTAACAACCCCAATCTGAACTTCCATACCACACTAATTTGAAGACATTGTGACACGACAGATTGAACCCGGGAGTGGCCACTCGGAGCACAGAGTCATCCCGGACTCGCAGAATCGTTAATTGTGAGAAAACTTAATTTGTCGCCAATGCCTTGACAGTATCATCCTATATGATAGTCTTTATGGGAACTAAAATATATTTGTCACATATCTCCTTCTTTTTTAGCAGTGACACACGTTTTGTTACAGTCTTAAGGTACATGTTTTGACTGAGTTCTCCCCGTGAGACAAATTTTGTTCAAAAATATTTTCTATGAACATATTACATTTTCCCTCTGTGAACAACGTAGTGTTTTTGATTGATGTGCTGTTCGACTTATTATGGTTTATAAATGTAAATTAGCAGAATATAAAAAAGAAATGGGCATATGTGATCTCTATTGAAGGAAGTTGAAACTGATCAAGCAAGGGAAGAACCTGTGCTGAAATAATGCTTATTAATCATGATAGCGAAAGTAAATTTGAGAAGAGCGATGAACTGGAAACGTTTGAGTTGAAAATAAAATTTTGTAATGATATCTAAAGAACTCCACCAAGAAAAAAGGAAGCCATAAGTGCACCACAAGACACACTTCACCCTGTCAAGAAGACACAAGCCGGGAATAGATCAGCATACGATTTGTTGATCATTATAACGGACACTAAAACTACAATAATTTGAAGAAGTATGACAGTTTTGCCTGCAAAAAAGACTCCTGTAATGTTAGCGAAAAATGTCTGTAATTTGTGTCACGGACATTTGGAACTTTATGGTCTGGTTTGTTTGATTTTTTTTCTAAATTTTGAAAGAACAATTGAAGAGTTCTTAAAATTAGGTAAGTATAATTTCTCTTAATTTATTCACTGTAATTACGATTTTTATCGCGTATACATTAAATATAATAAAATGATTGGGGTGACTCAGTCACCCCGCGTGGCCACTAACGTTACTATTGAATGCGTGCATGCTAATGGTTAACGAACATTACCCCCTGTACATGGCAGATCTTTAGTAGCATTAGATTTGAACTTATGGCTCATGTCGGTCACGAATCCGTGAGATGACCACCAGGCTACCGTGTCCTCCAATATATATATATATATTCATTAATAATATATTAAATTTTTACATATATAGCTGAATGCTTTACAATATTTAAGAATATAGCATGACAAAGGTAAGTAGAATAACTAAAGTAGTACAATAGCAAACCCTTGTCTTAGAATTAATAATGCAGAGTTAAAAAATAATTTCACAAATTGCGCTTAAAATCTCCTTCATTTTCTCATACTGAACTGAATTTAGTGGCACTTCACCCCATGTTTACCAAGGCCTACTGTGCCTATCTCAGTTTTTCGTGACCTTAGGTGCTGAGATGCATGTACAGATGTTTCGGTCAAGTGGTCAGTCTGACGCGGACCCTTAGTGTTCAGTCCCCAAATATGATTGGTACTCATTTATCGACCCAACTGAAGGGATGAAAGACTGATTCATCCTTGACCAGCTTGAGATTTGAAGCCCGGACCTGTGGTGCGGAAGCGCGATACACTACCACTCAGCCACTGGGCTTCATTTTCTCATACTACTGGGTTGAAATATAGGAAAGGAAATACAATTTTAAAATTTTTTTTAAGAAACTGAAAATAATTATACAGAATTAATACTGTAGAATGCTATATATATTCGAACTATTGTGATGAATTTATTCCTCCATTGAGCAAAAATAAAGTCACTGATAGTTCTGAATAATTTATTAACTTAATTTATCGAGATAAAAATAATTTATGGATTGTTAACATAATTAATCCTTCGTTTAGTAACTTTTAATCTCTTAAACAGTGAATATTCATTAAACACAATAATTACTTACACTGATATATATATATATATCACTTATATTATGAGATGTAGCGTAAAACTGAATTTCTTTAGTAAAATCCTCTAGAGATATTTTAAGAATGAATGCAAGAGAAAAAAATCACACAAGTTTCCTTTTAACTTGACTAATAATTTGAGTCGTAAAATAGATTTTAATGAACTTCACAATTCGTAATTTAAAAATTCATTGTTAAGTAAAAAAGAAAATTTAGTATATGAATTATGTAAATCGTTCCCTAAGGTATGATTAATGAAATATTTTACCTTCGATTATTTATTTTGTAAACTAGTATTTTTCTTTCTTCAGTGGACTGAATTCATGCCAGTCACATGATAAATGCAGTCACATGTTCTCCATTGAAATCAAAACTGAAATTAGATTTCTTAGTGTTTGTTGTTCTTCTAGTAAAATGTAGATAATAATTCAAATTTGATGATTGGGTAAACATGTTCAAGTATTAGAATCCTTTAAAAAGTTTTCCAAAATTTTATTAAGAGAAGAAATCTTTTATGAGTGTACAAATTTAGTATGTGTGTGTATTGTTGACAAATATGTGTTTTTAAAAAGAAAGTTTCTGCAAAATCAAAAATCGGCCAAATCGAACCATCCGAACTGATTTTCTGGAAGCATGACACAGAAGCTATCATATTGCTTTGAAGTCACATGAATTTAACCCATTGAACTTCAATAATACGTATCACGTAAATGTTAGCAGAATGGTGAATTATAGTTAAGGCAGTCGGGCACATGAAATTTTGAAAAATTATCGATTTTCGTTTTTTTTAAATATTTTTAAGAGGTCAAATATTTGTGCTAAAAATTATATATGACATGAGGAAATACGATAACTAAAAGTATTTTTATTTATTTCTTAAACGATGCTACTTCTTGACGTGCATCGAAGGAGCTCTGCCAGGATCACTAGTGTTTCCCCTTGCATAAGTTTCTGTTGAGCTCAAATACATATGATGTCCAAGTGGAAAATTTAGAGTGTATTGGGCATATCCAAAAGGGTATGGGTATATGTCTTTCGGATCTTAAAGGCAAAAACAGACAAAAAAAAGTTAAGCGGTAGAAAAAGCCAAAGTAGTCGCAACTGACTCACCGATATTTTACCTACACAGTGTGAAAACTGCACTTTGAGTTGTTTATTTTCAACTTCTGTCTTCAAACGACGCCCTCAACATGGACTGTGTCCTGAGGGTATAAATGTATTGTGCTAGTTTCAAGAGGCAGAAGCTGAATGTAAAGAGAGGCAAAATGATCATAAACACATACACACGTGCTATATACCATAATGAATTAAATGAAGATAAATTTCAGAGATCTAGGGGATCCTATAATATTAAGAAAATGTTTGCATGGAAAGACTCGGAGCCCCCAAATGAGTCAGTTAATAACACCATATGGTCAGTGATTCTAAAATTTAGAATTATGGAATTAAAAACTCTAAAATTAGGGGTAAATATGGCTACTGAGAATTTCAATATGAGTCAAGTAAAAAAATTAATGATTTTAAAAAATTGGGATACTAAACCATATTATAACTGTGCGTCGTGCTTCAAAAAATTAGATACATGTATTATTCGCGTAGCTCAACTAAAGCATCTTGATATCTAAAATAGGCTAAATTGTTAAAAATAATGGGAAAAAAGAAAGTTAGAAGAAGTGCTTTGTAGGAGCAGAGGGTAAAGAAAATGCTTCATATGTTTCTGGAAAGTACTAAAAAAAGTAAATGCTCAAAAATTATAAATTTTTACTTTTAAGCCTAATGTAATATTTTTCACTTCATGTACCTTTTTTTCTCAAAGACTATTTATTATATAATCCTCAAATTTTCAGTGAGCTTACTTTTAACATGTTTACACATTTTAATGGAGGGTATTAGATATATCTAGCAAACCTCTCTTTTTAGATAAGTCTTTTTTCAACAAAATTTTAGAGAAAAAAAATGGAAATTTTTTTAAAAATTCATAATTACTTTAATTTTTAACAGAAAGACAAAACCGTTTGTTAAAGTTTTATTGATAGTATACATAACCTACTGTACAAATTTTATCTATTAGAAGTAAGGAGTTTCTGAAAAAAAGGTACATAAACTTACGCAATTTAACATGGGCTCCTACGGACATGCCGGACCCCTTTAGTGGATATTATGTAATTAAAGAAAATATTTTCTTGCAAATGCATTAAATGTAAAACATAATATATTTATATATATATATACAGTAAAACCTAATTTTGTGCGGTAGATAAGGACCGAATAAAATTAAACCGCACAAAATAAATATTCGAAAATTTCATAAATTCTTATATATAACATACAACTTCGTCGAAATACTATAAGACAATTCTTTTATGCGGTGGAGAGGAACCACATTAAAAAAAGTCTCACTTACATAATACATCCATCATTAAACAAATTTATTAGAAAGTACTTCCATTACAAAATAAATAATTAAATTACACGTGAAAACATTTTAAAAACATTTAGTTTCTCATTGTATTTATGGAGAAGTATTCAAAATGCACATACATAATCCACTACTACTCATCGTAAAGCAAAGTGATCATCTTCCTATGATGAATAAATTCAAAATTGCTTTCGTCAAAGGTACGATTTCAATTGATTTATTTTTTGGCACCATAAAGTAAGAGATAAGTTTTTGTGACGAAGGTCGATTGGTCAGTTGCTTGTAAATGTCACGATAACCAGATATGCATGATTGAAGCTCCTTTTATAAAATTTCATACTCCTTTCGGAATTGGTATCTATTTTTAGAAAATTCCTTTCCGATTTGTTGGAAACTTGTATTCCTGCATATATTATATCCACTCTCAACGAATCCGGTTCATATTATACGTCTTCATAATCTATCAAATTATTGATAATATCACTCTCATTGAAAGTTTCGTCTTCAAACAAGCGCGGCTGTTGGCGAGTTGATAGAAAGCAAATGAACGTGCATTGCCGCGAGACTGTTTATAACAAATGAACACAGTGTCTTGAAGTGTATATATGTACGTTGCAATGGCGTAACATACCCCCCGCCCAATTCCTGCCCTCCGAGGGGGCCCAAAGCCTGACTAACGCCAAGTACGTATTTACCCAATTTATAAAACATTAAAGGCAAAACTTGACTTTGCAGGGGACCCTAAAATTTTCCGTTCGCCACTGGTATATTGATAGAAAACAATAAAGTGGTGCTAAAGCCGCTGAAATTCATATACTGCATAGTAAAAGATCGCACAGCAAAAATCACACAAAACAAATTGCACACAAAATGAAAATCGCATAAAAATAAATTCTACAGAAAAAAACCACACAAAACAAATCGCACAAAATAAAAATTGCATAAAAAAGAACTACACAAAAACAGGATTTATTGAAATTAAAATCCGAATAATTTAATTTATTTCTTTCATAATATTTTATAAGTATGAGCCGTTTGTAATTCTATGGCTTAGAATATTAAGGTTCGTTAAAGCCGTCTTAGATTTCAATCAGCAAATAATTCTTAGTTAAGAATAATTTATGAATATTAACTAATGTCATTCAATTACACGTTGTGTAAAAATTTGACTGACTGTATACACAACCAAGCCAATTTATTTCTAACACATAATCTACATACTTTGAAAAAATTCATTAAAATACTAGTCATATTTTTTGGCAATTATAGTACATATTTTTTCCAGGAAACTAAGCACTTAACACCATGGGGAAAAATAATTATCTGATACAGTGTGACAAAAAAATATTAAAACTATTTTTGAAATAAAAATTCAGAATGAATGAATTCAAATGAAATGAAAAATATGCAGACGATTTATATTTTAATTGCACAAAGAATATACAAATTAAGTTTAAAAAACATGATTAAATTAATAAAAATTGGTACAGTAACAAGCAAAAAATATATTCTAATTAATGCACTTTCTAAAAAAATTGACTTGCTTTTTTTTCCTTGAAAAAATAAAGGCAACTTAATGTAACAATTGGAATACTCGAAAAAACCCGATTATTTACAATGAATCGATATATTTCTTTACAAGAGAATCTTCAATTGTATTTGGTAGAATAAGTAAACTGGAGCTTAGCATTCACAACTCGTTAAGCCTGTAAACAGTCAGGAGAAAAGATTGAAAAATAGCTTAAGAATTTAATTTAAAGTAACTTGAGACCTTTAAAAAAAGAAGCATAAATAACATTCTTTTTCTTAAGACGAAACAGGATAAAAAATGCATGGTGGGGAAAAAAAGAAAAGAATTGTTCTGAAAGTCGTAACTCGAACAAATATAGTCGTTAAATATTTTAATAAACCGCTTTTACGTTTAGTGAAGATTCAAAATTAATGACGCTTACATTTTTCTGCGCTCCGGAGTCATTCTTTTTAAAACCGAGTGTCTTCGAAACGAAGAAAGAATTGCAGGAAGAAAAAAAAAAGAACAAAAACTCCTCAAGAAATCAAAGAGGCGAGGAATCAATAAGGATTCTGGAATAAAAAAATTGAAAAAAGAATAAATAATAATAATCAAAAAGACTTAGAAGAATAATCTTCGTGCCATTGATTACGCTATAGTTTTTGAGAGCGAATTAAGAAATTGTCTACCTCGTGATAAAACTTGACACAATTTAGAAAGTAACATAAACATGATTTTATGATGAAAGAACGCAGTTTAGTTTTTATTTGTAGTTTTTTTTTTTACGACGTTCCAGTGTAAACGGCTTCTTTCATTTCAAATTTTAACATCAACCGCTAAAGGCAAAATGGACTAATTGAGTTGTTGTTTAAGCAGATATTAAAATTTTGTCAACATATTGGATTCAAGTATTTTTTTTTCTTCTTTTTGTTCAAAACCTTTCAAAAGCCTTCTTTGAATTTATTTTTTTAATTCTACTCTAATAATGTATTATATTATTCCACGGAACCGAATTCTGTTGTTCTAAGCACAGTAAAAAGATTATTCTGTGTGTAAGTAATTTCTAATATTTTTTAAGTAAAAATTATAACCATATAAAAAAATTATCATTTCTTTATTTCTGAGATAATAAAATGTCCAGCAAGCTTGCTTCTTACGAACTTATTGAGTATTTTTTTTTTCATCTTTCTTTTTATGAAACACTTTAAATATGAAACCTCTTTTAATTTCTTAGGCTTAGAGTAAAACTGTAATAAATTTGACGAGTTTATCTTTTTATCATGTGGACATTATGGAAACGTTTGCTTTATTTTTCCCAAAAGGATTTTTGTTGTGACGCAGGTTCGAGCCCTAGTACCACTAAAGCCCCACCGCGTAGAAGGGCTCAGTCATGTTATATCTATCGAAGCGCTAAGTCTTTGCATTGGAATGATGTGGAAGTTTGAAGAGTGGAGTGCCAGCTCAAATTTATGAAAAGGGGTCAACATGATAAGGCTCTTGTGAATTTTTGCGTCACGCTGCTCAAAAGTCGGCATCTTTTGGTAGATAGGATAACTGCGTTACTATGCACACGTGCACCCTTCTGGTAACCTTTGACACTGTGAGAAAACTTCACCCCACCCACGAGCGGGATGTTGTTCGAGGATAACGGGGCGACCACCCCTCCATCCGAACAGCGTAGCGAGGGCAGAGGAGGGTACCTCCATCAAAAAAATCAAAATCTGGACTCTGATAACCAAAACAATATTTTTAATAAATTCAACGTACATATTGTAATTAATAGCTGGGACATAAATAAACCAAATATTTGCTCTCTCAAATTTCTCGCTATCGTTATCTTTCTCAAACGTCACAGCCTTCACCAATAGCCTTCATGTTCCCTCGAAATGGTACTGCAATCAATCAATCAAAATTATGATTCATAATCTCATATTAAATTGATTCCGCAAGAATTTTTTTTTCGTATAAAATATTATTTAAAATTATTTTATGTTAAAGTTGTATTTAAAATAGTATATTTAAATGCCAAAAATTAAATTAAATTTAATTTTTAATGTCTTTTTTCAATTCTTGATATTAGTTCACACTCTCCCTATATATATTTGTATGTTTTGTTCAAATTTTCAATCGTTGATTAAATAAATTTTATTCATCCACTCAAGTTCAAGTACATTTGTTTTAACTTGTAGTGGGTGACGCTTGATGTTAATACAGTTTTGTTCAAATATTACTTTATTAATACAATTCAGTTAATTAACTATAGTTTAAGAGATATATTTCAGTCTATATTATTCCTCTAAAGGGCAGCACCATTGGATAAAACAGCTTTTGTTAAATTTGTGGCGAAGATTTAACTTAACTTGAATAATCATATATTAGTTAGACATCATCATTCCCTTTTTACACTGGTTTAAAATAAATTCTTACCTATTATTTTCAACTTTAAAAATATAAAAAATGTAATTACAAACTTAATATTGTTAAAAAGTTTTTAATGTTAATTTAAAAGGTGGTTTGCCCCTTAATATTGTGATTGTGTCATATGTATATACATAGTTATATTAATTGCAATTATTTAATGGAAAATAACTAAAATAAAATTGTTCTTTGTTAACCTAAGTAGGAATTGACTTAATTTTTTTATACTTGTTTTGTCTCCCTCGCACAAACATTTGATGACGCATCCCAATTCTATATTTGAGCTTAAATATTTTCATTTAATAACAGCAACACTTTTATAAAATTTTGAATTCTTTTGTAGTAAGAATTCGTAATTTAAAATTTGTCAAATTCTTTATGTCTCAAAACTCGGAATCCCAACAGAATTCCAGAATTCCATTTCGGAATTTGGAGTCCCCAAGAGAAAAATCGCATTTCTAGCTATGTTGTGTGTCCCCATGTGCATAATTGCCCTAATTTAAAAATTGAATAAAATTGAAGAAAATTGCCCTAAGTTACTTTGGAGCTTTATTAGCAAGATTATTACGGTTTTTACTATGATTTAGTTTACATTGTAGCAAATTTTAAAGAAGTGTTAAATTTTTAACATCTTTTCGAATGTTTGCTCCTAAAATAGTTATCGCAAAGCTGAAATTATATTCATTTGAACATGGATCGTTAAATTTACATGCCTATTTCATTTACACAGTAACAATTATCTGCTAACAATTGATTTTATGTATATGATGTAGAATAGTGCTTACAGTTTATCAGCAGTGCCTCCACCCATTTTCGCGCAGCACTGTAAAACTGAATTCTCTGGAATTTCCCTGGTACTATTTATCATATTGATAAATAGCGCATAAGAGGGCTTGAGAGGTTGTATTAACCTCACCCTATGAAGCAACACAAAGGCCTTTGGCAATGGACCTTCTAATTTTGAATCTAGGTCAAGTTGAAACGAACCTAACTCTCGTCTACTTCAGTGTCAAGGCTAAAGATGAGGAAGGAAGTAAAGGAACATTCGACATGATAAACTCCAATTATTTTATTTATCGCTTTAATCGACTCAAACACAAATCAATTCAACACTATAAATAGGATAATTCAGTCTAGCAACAGAGGGAAGTGACGAGAGTCGCCGTTTGGGGAGAATACACAAAATGACCACTTTATGATAAATGTTCTTTCCTAATATTACTTTACACGGTAGACGTATACTTAATGTCCGCTTAAAAACTTGAATACTTTAAATATCAATGTAATAGGAAGGTGTCAGTACCTGAACTTTCTTAGTCTTCTAGTCAATTCAACTTATCTTTAATACTTCCTTGCTATAAATTTGGTGAAGATTATAGTAATAGATTCAAGGTGAAGATTACCAGAATTGGTTTAAAAACCAATTCTGGTAATCTTTACCTTGTATTCATCTTGTCACCTCTGGTTAACTGAACTTCTAACTTTCTAGTTTTCTGTTATTTATTATATTCGCTTCTAATTCACTAACTCTTTAACTCGTGTGAACTAGGAATATGTATATTAAACTTAATTTGTATATCACGTTTCCTTCTTTAGGAGAAGATTGATGAATTTTGCTGGCCCAAAAAATACTTAAGAGGATTATTAATAGAAGGTCGCCGTATAGATCTGTTACAAAGTAATGAGGACGACATCTGAGATGGCACACCTCCCTTGTCTAACTACCGCACCACACCAGGAGGGCACTCAGCTGTGACAGATTAACTTGCATTATCTCCCCTACAAGGCGGGAAAAAGGGCTTGGATTCAGGACAAGGAGGCCATGAATTCGTGACCATGACCACTAGGCTACCACGATCAGGGAGTCAAACATGTAACAGTGACTCTGCATTTGATTTGTTTTATGTGATTATAATTGGGGTAATGGATTTGAATTGCCGCATTCAATATTTGTTTGAATTTTTTAATCTGTTGCATTTGTGAATTTATACGTGTGGGTTAATTGTTTCCTGTTAGAAGAAATCCCACTTAATTTACCTACTTAATAATTGCAGGAACCATTCCTGTGTTTGAAAAACAAAACTACGCGTTTTAACATTTATTTCTTAATTAAAACGTTAAGCAATTATTTTACACAAGCGTAAATGAAACTGTGAGATAAAATGCTTTAAAAAAGTTTAATACACATAAAAAAACTGCTTTTTATCGAGTTATGATAATCTATTTAAATATTTATGATTAAATTAATAAAGATAATAGACAGTATAAACACAAGTATAATATTTAATAATTAATAAGCAAATCTGTACGTCCAATTTAAGAAAATCGCTGAATCAAATAATATATTTAACTAATATTCCGGAAAATAACGTTCTATTTCTTAATAAAATGTTCAGTTTACTGAGAAATCTAGAAATTATTTGAGCTCACAAAAAAGGATATTATCAAACATTTACTCAGACACAATTATCAATTATGTAAATCGAAAAGTCAATCATACGAAAGACATTTTTTTTTTCTAAAGAACAAATTTATTGAACTAAGACTTTATTAAACCTCAAATAAAATAAAAGGAAAATCTGCTCTTTCTTAAAAAATAAAAAGGAGCAGAATCATTTTCAGTAAAATGAATTAAAAGAGAAACAGTTCAAAGATTACGAAAGCAGATTTCGTCAAAATTTAATAACTCATCAACAAAATTAATCTCTTTTAAGAAGAAAGTTCTTTTTCTCCTTTTTGAGAGAAAAAAAAGAACACATAAAAGTCTTAAGAACACATATAATTCCGCCGAAAGAAAAGAAGGAATTTAACCACGCAAAGTACATAAATTCTCTTGACGTCTGGAAAAATATTTCTTCTCGCTCTAAGTCATTATTAATTAAATTTCACAGCCGGATTCCCTTGCTCCAGTTTGTAAAACTTCTTTTTCTGTTAACAGCGAACGGCAAAAATTTTTCGAGAAAAATATTTGATGATCTTGTTTTAAACATATTCATTTTATCGCAACTCTGTAAATTATTTCATACTTTCTCCGGGGTTTTGTTTCTTACTTACTAAACTGCCTGTGGTTGTGATTTTAATGATATGTATATGCGCAAAGAATTTTAAGCCATTTGTTTCATAAATATTGATATTTAATGTACCAATATTTGCTTTCTTTAATTTCAAGCATGTAGGTTAAAAGAAATTGTTTATTTATTTTAGGCAGTTATTTGCGTTCCTTGTAAATAGAATTTAGTATGATGTTTGTTAATATTATCGTTGATCACATTAAATAATTATGATGCAGCAAAGTGTACACCATAGTATTTTTGAAAAAACATGTTGATTTTAAATAAGGTATTATTGTGCAACTCGACGTTAAAACTTTACAAATGCAATTTGTTAATTAATTTTTGTCCGAAAAGTTAAGGTTGAAAAGAAATGTGTTCCTTAATCTAGAAATATAAATATGAACTGTATTAAAACTTTTCAAACGTGGGATGTTTATGGCGAAAAAAACTGTATATTATTATTAGCCGTTACCCTCCCGCTTCGCTGATTATTTCATGATGTTGTACGATTGTATACTGTTTACCTGTTAGAATGTATTAAAAAAATGCTTTCTTATAACTCTCATCTCTTGATTTAAAAACCACAGGAATTGAGCTTCGAAAATTGAAATAGAATTACCTTTTACGCACCTCCAGCCCCCTCCACTAAAATGGATCTCCTAAAAACCCATTTTTAGTGGATCTCTGCTCAACAAAATAAACATGTTTATCAAATTTTTTGTCTAAACCTAATAGCAGAGAAATGGAATTTTTTTTTATCGATAAGCCCCATAGCTCTCTTTTGAGAGATGATTTTCCTATACCCGTTCTTATTAGATTTGAGTTTTAAAAAAAACACCATGCACACTAAATTTTATTATTGTAGCTCTAATAGTTAGTAAATGGGAATTTTTTTTATCTATACACCCCCAGTAATTCCCCACCCACCCACCCCACAGAATTCGATTCCCTTAAATCAGTTCAGGATCTCCATTCACCAAAAGAAACATGTTTACCAATGTTTAAGTATGTGCGTCTAACAGTTAATAAACTTAAATTTTTATCTTTAACGCCCCGTAACTCTTCTCAACCCTCCCCCCTTTAGGGGAACTATTTTCGTAAAACACGTTCTTAGAAGAACTCTAATCCATGAAAGAAACATGCCTACCTAATTTCAAGTCTGTAGGTCACCGTCTCTCAAACTGTGGGATGCGTCCCCCGGGGAGGCATAAAAACCCTACTAACGGTGCGAGTATATCAAATAGTCAAAAACAAAAGATTATTATTTTTTAAAAATTATTAATGAACTAAAAAGAAGCAAAAAACAAAATACATTCTGACGTAATAAAAAATAAAATACACATTTAGACTGATTTGAAACACTTATAAAAATGTCAGTACTATAAAATATATTTCATATAATTAATATAATAGTACTAAGTTAAGAGCAAGTTTTATGATTACCAGTGACCCTATGGGCATGTAATAAAACTATTTAAAAAATTTTAATACTTATCTTGGTAATTTATACAGTTTATAATTAAAGTCGTATTGTATCTTTACGTCAAAGTATATTATTATTGCATTCAATACATTGTTATTGAACGGAGGGGGAGGCGATGAAAATTATGTTTGAAAACTGGGTCGCAAGTATAGAAAATTTGAGAAACACTGCTGTAGGTTTAATAGTTCAAAAATAGTATAGGGAATAGATTTATCTCCAGCACCCCTTAACACCTAGCATTCCCCCATAGATTCGACTTTCGCAAAGGCTCTGCGATGTTTCTCTATCCGTGACCTTTTCACTGAGAATCCTCTTGGGGAATTTCTGGTCTTTAAAAATTATTTTATTATAAAACTCCTCCCCGAAAAAGAAGACGTGATTATGTATGTTAAGACTACTATATATAGTCTAGGCTTTCAGGTTGAGAGAGAGGGAGAGATTGGATAGACTGCTAGTGGAGCAGACATTAATCAAATCGAATGTGAATCGAGGGTATTTGATAATTGAATTGCTTAATGTAACGAATTGTCACTGGAGATTGAATCTAGATTAAACAGCGAAGAAGTCAGAGATATTGGATGAAGTAAGTGTATTAAACCTTAAAGTATTCTCATAGCTTAATTGTCTTCAGATTAATTAATTGGAGGCATCTCTTATCTCTGATCGACTGAATCTGAGTTGTGGTTAATATTATGAATAAATAAGATTGTTTTTGAAGTGTGGCTATTCTCCTTACAGCAATTTTCTAGTGGACCTCTTATCCTTGAAAGAAACGTGTCTACCAAATTTCAAATTTGTAAGTAGAATAGATCAAAAACGGGAATACTTTTCTATAACGCCCCTTGGGGTCGACATTCTCAATATCCCTTTTTAGCGGATCTCTACTTAATGAAAGGAATATGCCTACCAAATTTCAAATTTGTAGGTCTAATAGTTCCGGAGATATCGCGATGAGTGAGTGAATCGCTTTTCTTATTTATATATATATATAAACTTCCAAAATATGAGAACGGCCGCGGTGGCCGAGTGGTCTAGATATCGGATCATGGCCAGCATGTCATGAGTTCGATCCTAGTAACACTAAAGACCCGCCGTGTAGGGGAGAGATGCACGTTAAATCTGTCGAGAGCTCAAATGTCCTCCCGTTGGTGTGGTGTGGTAGTTAGGAGAGGGGGTGCCAGCTCAGGTGTCGTCCGCGTCACTTGACCATTTTTCAAAATGACGCGGACCGTCTCCAAAAGCCCTCGTGTTGCTAATCAGTGCGACGTTAATATTCTCTCACTCCAAAATATGAGCTTAAAAATGTGTATGAAAAAATAAAGATTGATATAATATATAAACATGAGCGTTTGGAAATATATTTTTTAATCTATTAAAAATCTCATCTAAATACTTTTTAATGAATGCATTTCATTTTACTTAAGTATATTATATAATAGAGTAGGGTAGATAGATCGAACTTTCATTTGAATTGAAACATTAGAAAAAGATGTTTTGTGTTTACCTCTTCCTTCACCAATAACATATTCTATTGAATTGAAATACTCCATGGTTTGAAAAACTTCTATCAAAATGTAAATATTGGAATTGATAGCTGTAGATGGAATAAATCAATAATTTAAATTTCCCAAATTTTCACAGGAGCAATTTGGCGATTTTGACGGCTCTTAAAAATGAGAGCAAAACAATCAGCATTAATTGAATAGTAATTTATTTCAAATGGCACTTCATTGTTTACTTTCATTTGAATAACATAAAACCTAGCGTTATACGTTACAGAGGACTTTCCGTAAATAGAAATTACTTGGAGAATTATTTTAATAGACGAACTGTGAAAGGGAAAAAAAAATCAGATGATTATCTTGTGAAAGATTTATTTAAAAGGAAAAAAAATAGCATAAACTGAATGAAAATCGGTACTTTTCCGTTTCACCGGTGAAGACGATAGATTCACCAAAAATGATACAACCGACGCCAAACGAAATATTCTCGCTGGTAACATTATACCGCCACATTTCAAAAGAAGTCGTGATCTTTCCTTATCAGTAACGTGTTCAGTGAGTGCGTGAATATTAACGTCCCACTGTTCAGCTACACGAGGGCTTTTGGGGACGGTCCGCGTAATTTTGAACCATGGTCAAGTGACGCGGATGACACCTGAGCTGGCACCCCCTCTCCTAACTACCACACCACACCAACGGGAGGACGTTTGAGCTCTCGACAGATGTAACGTGCATCTCCCCTTACACGGCGGGTCTTTAGTGGTACTGGGATCGAACTCATGACACGCTAGCCACGATCCGATGCCTAGACCACTTGACTATCAGTAACGTCTTTCTCATAACGCATCAAAAATGGATGAAAAACCTGTGAGAACAATTTTTTTTACTTTTTATGTGTACATTGTGTATTGTCGTCAGTAACGCCAACTTGGCGAGATTTGTGACGGTGAAACGGAAAAAAAAACTGAAAGGAAGAAGAAATGATTCAAATAAATATTTGAACTCATAGCTTCAATGAGATAATTTCTATAAACTTTGAAAAAAATAATATTTAATTTCTTGAATAGTAATACGAATAAAATGTAATTTAGCATGGAAATTACATTGAAGTAAAATTTTGTGTTAAGAATTAGTTGTGAGAAATTAAAAAAGAAAAGACTTATTAATTGCTAGTTCGAAAAAGATATCTAGAAAGACTTCCAACCCAAAGATTCGGTGTCTGAAGACTCGATAAGTTGAGAAGTCCTTCTAACCAAACCAGAATATATATTATTAGAGAACACAAAACCTCTTGTTTATTAAGTAGCTTTCAAAAACAACTATACAAATATAAAGTAACATAACTTATCAATTAAAGCTTGAAAAGTGAATAATATAATTTATAGTAGTCAACATTTTTTTTTTTACGTGTATGTGTCTAGAAAAAGTAATCAAATATGAATAATATAACAATTTCCCCTTTTAAAAAAAGTTTTTTCAAACAGAAATGAAATATATTTACCATTTGCACAAATGTTTAAATACGAGAAACACTAAAATAGTATTTGAAAAAGAAAATAAATTGAATATAACATTTGTCTAGTACTGTTTAGATCTTCTATAGTAAAAGCAAAAATTATATGAATATTTATGTAAGTGTTTGGAGCTTTGAATTTTCACAATAACGTTTTATATTTTATGGAGAATACTCCCCGAGTTTTCTTGTACTAGTCTAGTTGAACAAGTTATTTACGACAGGAAAAAGGGAAATATATTCAAGACCCCAGAAATTCTATTTACTTCGAAAAATATACATCAAACACAATACAAACAAAAATAAGATTCGAGTCAACAATCAATAAAAATACTCCTCTGCGGTTGACATGTTTGCCGGCCGATTTTGTATTTTGTGAACAGAAGTAAAATATTTTAAACTGACAACACACACAATTCAGTACACATGAACATACACGTTCGTCCTAATCTTTTATGTTTATTGAAGAAGTAGAAGCTCCATAGAGAGAAAGAAGCGCAACATCAACAACTTTAATTTGAATGAATGCAACATCAATGGAGGAAAAAATATGTTAAAAAAAGTATTGCCGTAAATTTTGACAGTCAAAAATCGAAAAATTTTATAACGTATAATATTATAGTAAATGTAACATATTTCTGCTTCTGCCAACAGAAGAAGAAAAATATTTTCTTATTTTAGACAAAATATCCAAAAAATGCTAAATATAATGACAAATTAATATATATTTCCCTAATAGAGAATTAATCTATAAGAAAAAATATTTTAGTTATAGTGTACTTATAAACATATATTAATTTAAATACATAAAAATGAAGCAAATGCTTAAAATGAGAAAAATAATTAATAAAATATTTTTTAAGAGAAACCCCAAAACAAATTTCAATTGTTTACTTATTAAAAACAACAAATTATAAATTTTGTTCATAAATCAACTACGTGTATCCTCGAAGAAGATCAAGAAATGGGGTTAAGGTAGTTGGAAAGGTACCAAACTTTCTCTCTCTATACCAGCTGGTAAATAAAATAAAAATATACAAACGCAAAAAAATATAAATCTCAAAAAAATTTTTAAGTTAACATTTTTAAAAACTGAAATATTCGCCACCGTAATTTGAAAATCAAGAGGCAATACTATAATATTAAAATAGCTAAGTATATTACGGAACTTAATAAACAAAAAAAATAAACCACAGTGTAAAAAAAAATAAAACCTCAATTTTAAAATAGACATATCCACAAACATTACAATTTCCAAAAATTTAAAATTTCATAAGTTAAATATCCAAACTTAAGGAAACGAACAAAATTCCACCCATAATTTAGAAGAAAATAAACCAGAAACACACTCACACAAAACGAATATCTGAAATTTAAAATGGATTCCCTCACGTTAAACATAGCAGATTGAGAACTGATTTAAATAATTATAATAAATCTATGTGGCTATCTAGTGGCTGAGTGGTTAGAGCATCGCGCTTCCACACCACAGGTCCGAGGTTCAAACACCGGCTGGACAACGTTGACTCGGCCCTTCAGTGGTTCGATAAATTGAGCACCAAGCTTGCTTAGGAAAATTGGGAAATTCACGTCAGACTGACAATCTGACCGGAACATCTGTTCATGCACCTCAGGGCCCAAGGTCACGTATACTGAAATGGGCACAGTAGGCCTTGGCCCTCATGGGCTGCAGCACCACTGAGTTAAGTTAACAAATCTGTTATAAAATTCGAAAAATGGATACTTACCTAAACTTTTAAAAATTCGAATCGAATAAACTAGAAACACACCCGCGAGTAGTCACGCAATGTTTTAGAACTTTATTTGTGAAAATACTAAATGAAGATATTTAATGAATTATTTCAATAAATCTAATAATAACATCAGTGTACAGATAGAGAAGTACAATAAAAATTGTTTAACACGAAACTGAGGGAATGAAATATTTTTTCGTGTTAAAGGATAATTCCTAAAAAATTTAAACAATAAAAATTCTTTTAAGAAAAAACATTTATTTAGCAAAATTAATTTCATTAGAATATATGTTATACATGTAGGATATCCCATGGAACTTTCTCTTTTTGTAAAAAGTTAGATCATATATATATATCCCTTTGCAGAGGACGGCAATTTTAGTCGAAAAC
>BMAO01032577.1:0-21172 GCA_019973975.1 Trichonephila clavata | reverse complement strand
AGGTTGTTACTGGCTTATATATAGTTTATATCGCTACACCTATGTAAAGCAAGATTAGAGCCTACTTTGATACGTTTCTCAGTCACCTGGGCAGCCAATAGGAGTCTATGCTCACTTTTACCACTGACCAACCAGAGAGCAGCCTCTAAGCTCTCATTCATGTCAAAAACTCACCCACACCATCAAGTAGAAGAACCTTAGGCACGCCTCCCGGATCTTCTCGTCTCAGCCAATGGCCATCATGTATCCGAGAAGAATGAACAACTCAACTTTCGCCATCTCCCTCATCACAGTGCATCAGATATGGGATTCAGGACTGTTCGCATAGTCCGGATGTCCACAGGATGCCCGTTCAAAGCCCATACTTTGCCACGGGCGAGCTTGCAGTCAGACTGATTTTACCAATGTAATGTGTTCTCGCTACTAGACTGTTTCAAATGATTTCAACCTTCTGTGCGAGCTGCACGCTATTTGACATTTCTGGTAAATATATACATTTAATGAACCTTCTGTCTTCCTGAGAAGTGGTGCCCAAAGAAGCAGGAATTTCTCAATTTTCTGGTGGACTTGTACTCCAGTTCTGGTAAGTCCACTTTTTCTGTACCGACTGAAATACGCTTCAAAATGGCCAAAGGCATGGCTTTCAAAAATGAAATCATGTTAAAACCTGAAATTATACCCAAGTTGACGTTAAATTACTCCTTTTTCTAGTAAGAGAGTCTCGGTTTATGGTTTACAAATATCAGATTTCAATTTCACATACCTGATATAACGGAAAATATTACTAAATTTTATTATATTAGTTTTTATCCTGAATTCCGACGTGTTGAGAATTTCATTTGTGATATAGTTTTAAACTCGCCCTTGGTGAACAAACGCAGTACTTTCACAGAAAGACTTGGTAGTCGTATTTCTAGCTATTCCAGCTCTGACTCCATTTACTCAAAATTCTGTCGTTCTCCATCACTCCGATTCTACAGCCTTGCTTAAAACAGCAGTTACAATGCTGCGTTGGGTTTATTCGAATTTTTTTTTTGGCCATTTGGATTGCGTAAACGCTTCAATGATTCCTTTCGGAATAGTGACTGGATTTTCAACTTTTCTTTCGTATAATTAGATGATATTCTAATCGCAACTTTTTCTCAACATTTTGCTCGGGTCGAAGCAGTTTTTTACCGGAGATTTTTAAATGTATCATACGGATTAATTTACGTCTCAATGCATTTGGGTAGTGAATACATTACCATTTTTAGGCTGCATGGTAAGTGAGGATAAAGTCAAACCTATTTTCGATAAAGTTAAACCGATACTATATTTTAAAGAGCAACAGAGGATGGGTTGTGGAGAATTTTAGGACTCGTCAATTATTTCAGACTTCTGTCTTGGGTGTTAAAAGTGGCCGCGGTAACCAAGTGCTCAAGGTAACGGACTAGTGGCTAGCGTGTCATGAGTTCGAGCCCAGTACCACTGAAGACCCGCTGTGTAGGGGCGCGATGCACGTAAAATCTATCTAGAGCTCAAACGTCCTCCCGTTGGTGTAATTTGGTAGTTAGGAGAGAGGGGGGTGCCAGCTCAGGTGTCGTCCGCGTCACTTGACCATGGCTCAAAATTACGCGGACCGTCCCCAAAAACCCTCGTGTAGCTGAACAGTGGAACGTTAATATTCACTCACTTATGTGTTAAAAAATGCTACTACAAATTATTTCTTTTTTTTTTTAACTTTATAATTATCTGTTGGAAAAAAATATTGGTGTTAGCATATATGCGAGAAAAACAAGTTTTTTAGCAAAATGCTCTTGAATGTATCCAAGACAAATATTTACAAATATGCACAATCAAGATAGCCTGATGGTTGAATCTCTTAATATGTTAGTTGTCGGGATGTACTATCGCAACCATATAGTACATACGCACCTTTTAAGGGTCAGGTAAATTGATAACAATTTTTTTTAATTATATAATTTCAATCGGTTTTGAACTAATCAGAAATAACTGATGGTCTTTTAAATGAAACTGAGGAAGAAACAACCCCTCCCCACCGGAGTACAGGTTAATTTATCTTCAAAATATATAAATCACTTAATACATTTGTAATTTTTATTCTATGATCTCACTTAAAAGTGATCTTATGTAAATTAACTTCAAGCAAGCTTTCTAAAAATAAGGAACATGCTCAGTTTTTTTTTTATAAAAGTGATCTTTTCATAACAAAACAAATTAAACTAAAATAGTTTAAAACACGTAATATAAAAAAAAATTTAAGTCAATTCCTACTTAAAAAAGGCTAGATTGCTAAAAATAATGAAAAAAAGAAAATTAGAAGAGTCTTTTGTAGAAGCAGAGGGCAAAGAAAATGTTTCATATTTTTCTGGAAAGTATTAAACAAGGTAAATCGTCAAAAACTACAAATTTTTACTTTAAAGCTTGTTTTCTCAAAATGCAATATTTTTCCTTTTTTGTACCTTTTTCTCAGAAAATAATTTATGTAGGGTCCTCAAATTTTCAGTAAGTATATTTTCAACAAGTTTACACATTTACATGGAGGGGATAAGAAATACCTAGCAAACTGTTTTAGATAACGCCTTTTTAAACTAAATTTTAGGGGGAAAATTGGACATTTTTTAAAAAATTCATAAATATATCAATTTTTATTAAAAAGACAAAACCCTTCACTAAAGTTTTATTGATAGTACATATAACCTACTGTAAAAATTCCATCTATCAGAAGAACGTAGTTTCTGAGAAAAAAGTACATAAACCTACGCAATTTTAACATAGGCTCCTATAGAAAGTGCCGGACCCCCTTAAAGTTCTTACACAATTTTTTATTTTATAATTGGGGAACACAAAACCCTAAACATTTACTTTTTATAAGTGCACTCTTCATGCTATGAAGAATGTTTCTTTTATCTTAAAAGAATATCTCCCGTACTTACAAAAAACTTCATGTTCGTATCTCTTTTTCAAACGGTTGAGGATTTCGTGTGTGTGTTCATATATATAAGCACGCACAATTTGAAGCATGTTGCCATGCTAAGTCTTGCATTGCAATTGAGTCAAAGATAATATCGGCATTTTTTGGATTTTCCATTTTCATTCCTTCTCAAGCAGCAAATTACACATTGCCTTGCCAATCCCTATCGAATATTTTCAAGAATCTAAATTCCCTGCCTTCAATGAAAAGTTCCCAGATTTCATTACCATGAATAAATTGCATCGCTTAAAAACACTAGCACTAATAATCTTATAATAAGAATTAAAAATATGCGCTGATCAATGATAGAAAGAAGAAAATATAGTGCCCGTATAGCGTACGGGCAAACCAGTTTTGGCCGGCTTTCGAAAGTCCATGCGGTGTATGGGCAAACTAATTAAGAGGTTAAATGATATCTGTAGCTTCACTAGTGTATTATTATACACCACAAAGCTCTCTTGGAGAGAATATGAAAGATGCTTCGAAATCGTTAATTATTTTGTTGCAATTTTTACCCATATTTGATCGTTACTCTACAATAAATTAATTTTAAGATCTTGTTCCTTACGTAGAATTGAATAGTTTTCAATCTTAAAGGTTAAATGGAATTACAGGCACGTACTTTAATATTTTTAATCAGAAAAAAAAGAAGAAAAATCGTAGTATATTGTAATTACTACTCCCAGGACACTCTGAATACTTTTTCCTTACAAGAATTAAAAATTCCTATTATATTGCTCAGAATTCTTTACACGGGGAATTCTTTTAAGAACGAAGTTTGATGAATAAAAACCAAAACAACGCGACATAGCCAGAAGCGAATGTTCCTCCATGAATCTTTATTAAAAGTTCTGTGACTTAAAACTATTTTCTTCATCGAAAGCTCTTCAACTGTGATGAAAAGATGAGTGATTTAATTCTTATTAGATTTTCCTAATCCAGCATCATTTCGATTATTTTGGGAAAGAACTTTCATCACTTTGATTAAATTCAGTATTAAACGTGAAATCTTAACCACTTCTCTGTTTTGCCCGAACACCGCTCGGGCACTTGAAATGGCACTTCCCTGATTTTCCCTAGTGCTGCTCGGGCAACACTTTTTTGTGCTCTAATCCTCTGATCTGCCTGTATTTTTTACTCGTTTAGTGTGCAATGTTTCTAACAGATGTCTCTAAAAGTTAGGATTACAAAAAAGAAAAAAAAATTGTCTAAACCGGTGGGACGAATCTATTCGGTTCCTTCCACTAACTTCTTGGGGATTCTTTTTGGGCCATCCATTTTTTCAACCAACTTTCTCTGAGGACAGGAAAACGTGATTATACAAATTAAGTTTAATATATATGTATATATATATATTCTGTATTCGCGAGTTTTGAGAGTGAGTGAACTGATGATGCATTGGAAGTGAAGTGAGGATAGCTTGGATGGGAAGTGAATAGATGAGAAGCAAGCAAATCGACAGCATGCTTCTCTCCCTGTTTACGTATACGTAAACAGTGTACAACACGAGAAGTCGGAATCTTGAGGAAGTGCTTAAGTCAACCATTGGAGAAGTGTTTAAGGGCACGTCTAAAAGATTACAGGATTGCAAGAGTTCAGGTACTGTGATCTTATTCAAATAGAAGTTAGAGAGTTAAATTATTAACGCGCTTCTTAAATCAAGCTTTGTATAAGTTATCGTAAGGATGGATTTGCATGATCGTATATATTATCCTCACGCTATCTTGTCTCACCTTAGTCCTCTGATTGATCAAATTTATCTTAATTAGAGTATTATTTGTGTCTGAGTTGAATATAGAGATAAATAAATAATTTGAGCTCATCATGTCGTCTGATCATTTAGTTCCTCCCACACATGTATTGTGTGGAAATACATATGAAAACGGGATTATGCAAATTAAGTTTAATATATATATATATATATATATATATATATATATTCTATATTCGCGAGTTTTGAGAGTTAATGAGTGGAGGATCGTGTGTTATTGCAGTGCGACACTAAGTTTCTAAAAGTGTATATTGAAGATTTCCCAGTGAGGATCAATCGAATTGGATTTGATCCCGTCCAGTATAAGCGTCCAAGGCCTCAACAGTAGGACCTAGACTTTGAGAGAGTATAGGTATTGTAAGTATTATGTAAATAGAAGTTAGAAGATAGCTTGTAGTGCGAGGCTGAGTTGAAATAGAGCGTGTATAGGTTATCATAGAAATCAGTTGAGGGTCCGTAACTATTATCCCCAGGCTAACTGGTCTCACCTTCGCGCTCTTAATTTTGATCAACAATTTTAATTGGATTATTATTGTGCTTGCCTGATATTTTGTGACAATATAATAATTAGAGTGAATAATGTCGACTGATTATTCAGTTCTCCCCACACCTCTAGTCGGGTTTGAGAGTAGACAAGGGGGATTAGAGGGAAGTAAGAACAAACACACTTTACATGCTTAATACAATTGTGAGTCGTCTGCTTGGTGGCTAAGAGGTAGCGTGCTCACCACGTAAGCCCAATGTTACGAGTTTGATCCCTGGCTGGAATCGATAGATTTCCTGGATGCAGAAATCGTAGACTATTATGTGTGATGATTATGTGGCATGTAAAAAATCCCTTGAGTATTAATTTGGCAATGAGTATTAATTTGGTACTCTCGGTAAAATTAAATCTCTGCAATATTTAGCATCCAACGAGAGCTTGATTTGAATAATTCAAGCGTCAAGAATTTAGTAGCGGAAGCAACCACCAGATGGTACTACCCATGAAATGTCCCCTACACTTAGGGACTTTCTGTGTGCGCAAAGGCTATACTGCCGAAATGCAGCCTACTTGAAGGAAAGAGCATTCTTATAAACACATCATGAGATATCATTAATTAGGTAGAAGTAATGCATTAGTTTAATCTTTGTTAAATGAAGTCGCAATATCTAGCCAATAAGTTAAAAAAAAGTCTTAAGAGTCTTAAAAGTCTTTCGAATTCAAACTGATTTTAGAGAGGGGGATGTCAACCGCGGGTCATCGTCTTCACTTTGTGATGGATGTGCTCTGACATCCATTTGTGTGTGGGAGTTAGAATAGAGATCTGCCATAAACAGAACGAATCTATTTCATTATTCTATCAATCACTTCGAATGACGCAGGGTAGGAAACACACTTTTAAGTATAGGAGAAAAAGGGAGGTAGAAAAGATATATAATATTTAAATATGAATCGAATCAATTACTCTTAGAACGTTTTGATAATATACGTTCTGAGCAATCGTAATTTCGTCCTCAGCTATTCGACTTCTAGTCGATGTTAATCTTCGATAATCACTAACTTCTAACTGTTAACCACTAACACTCCCGTACCTAAAAGTTAATGCTTAAATATCATCCTTCATTTACATAAAACGTGTCTTCTTTTTTGGGAGAAGTTTTCAATAGAACAATTTTTAAATAAATAGTTTTTCAAAAGTGCATTTGTAGGAGCCTCGCTATTAGTTGCCAATATTACTTTTGTTATTAAAAAAGGCGACAATTATAAGACAATCAATACATAATCCAAATTAATGCATTAACTAACCAAGATGGTTTTGTTTACAGTAGAGCGTCGTTTATCCGAATCAATGGGGACCGGACACCGTTCGGATACGCTATTGTTCGGATAACCGAAAACCGAATGCGATCCATGCAGTATTTGAAGCTGGACACTATACAAATATTGAAAATCCTCACATGCGGGAAACGTGCTTGAAGAAAAAGCAAAATAAGGGCGAAATGTCGCAATTTTACCTTGATTGTGGAAAATAATTACTTATTTTTTGCCGTACCATTGAACACCTTCGTTGTTTCGCTGCAAGGTCTCTGATTCTCTTGAGCAGCAGTAGTTGAGTAGGACAGCACTCTGATTGTCTTTCGTACCACTCCATAGCTGTCTCTAACGCAGAAACACGTCAGCATTTAATGGACCCTTGCTACTTTCGTTATTGTTGTCCTCGTCTTCATCCGTTTCATCGTCGACAGGGTCGGATTCTTCTTGCACGGAAGTCACAATTTCGTCGTCATTTAGCATTTGAAATCCACAGTCTTCTGCTTCGCAAACTATCCAGGTTTCTACATCAACAAAATTCAACAAAAGAGCATGTATATACCCCCTCACTTGGAAACAAACTGACCTAATATTCCGCGCAGATATTTATAAAATCACATAAGTGAAACTCCCCAAACATTCCTTACCTTGGATTTTCCCGTCACTTTTGGCCTCACGTGAAACAACTGTTGAGCTTTGCACTGTTCAAAAACGTATCCGGATTTTGTTTCGGATAATAAACGTTCGGATAAACGACGTTCTACTGTACTTTATTTTTAAAAGATCTAGGGGTTTCAACATTTACGCTTTTTTTAATGGTCTGAGCTTAATTACTATCAGATTTCACAATACGGTTTATTTTAAAATATTCATAATATTCCACATTAATTTCTAAATATATTTTTTAAAAATTCATTTTTTTTAACGTTCAAGGTATATTACCTGTTAAAATAAATGTTAAAACTACTCTTTTTATTATATCATGTGCGTTTGTGAAGAGTTTATTCTTTAAAGAATCAAATTATAAAACTTACCAAGTATAACACTGTAACTGTTTCAATTTGCACTTTGAAAAGTCAATGAATATGTAACAAACAAATATTAACTTTAATCATTAAATAACAAAGTAAGAAATAAATAAATCACGTGTAATATGATAAAATTACACAATTCTGTTCCGGCTCTAGAATTAATCTTTTCTAGTGAAAATGTGGAAAATTCAAATTAGATTGCTCAAAAATACTTTATCCATTGAACTGTTATTTTCTAACAAAATTCAATAAGGAAAATGTGAAACGCGTAGCCCAGAGCTAAAGTATCTCCTTGAATTTTCATTAAAAGTTTTGGGGTAAAAATTATTTACTTCATTGGAACCCGAGGGCGAAAAAAAGAGCCAATTGATTTTCACCAAATTTTTCCTCATTCACCCCGTTTCGATTTATATCAAGCGCTAGCAAGTTATTTAAATTAAGTAAAGCTCAAAAAGAATTATTAAAACTCACGGCTTATGAAGAATACTACAGAAAAAATATTTTTCAAAAGATTTAGTAATATATACGATATAAATGTTCTAATAGTCTGTTTTAATAAAGCCTCCATGCTTGAAGCATCTATTTTCTTTTATTCTAAGGCATTGTAACATTTTCTGGGGTGAATAGAAATTTAAACTAGTATTCAAGATTAACACAGAATGTAACATTAAGAGAAGAAGAATTTGTAATTACGATGTGGTCAATAAACAAGAAAAAAAAATTCATTTAAGCTTTTAAATAAGAAATCAATCAATCATGTAATATAATAAAACTATAATAGTTTATATTTCGGGATTTAATCTCGTTTAGTAGAAATTGAAATTTCGAATTAAATTTCTCGTAATTTCCACAAAAAAAATGTTATTTTCTACTCAAATTCAATAAAGAATGAGTGAAACATGTGTAGCCGAAAGCGGAAGTGCCTTTTTGAATCTTCATTAAGAGTTTAGTGGTTTAAATTATTTCCTTTATTAGAACCCGAGGGTTAAAAAGAGTGAATTTCTTTTTAACAAATTTTTACTCTCAAAATGATTTCGTGTTGGCAGCACTTGCAGGCTTTTTAAATTGAAGTGAAGCGCAGAGAAATGTGCTTATTAAAATTTACAGCATTGAGGGGAGATGTGTTACGGAAAAAATGATACTCAAGGGGTTTAATAAGATATGTTGCTATATAATAATCTGTTTTAATGAGGTCTTTAAGCTTGATTGAAGCTGAATGGGGCAAAGGATCGAATTCCCCATAACGTCAACTTCGGGAAATCAATCGACCATGAAAATCAAGGACGAGCCTTTATTAAAAAACAATTATGTCCATACAATTACAAAGTTTTTAATTTTGTCTGTTTAGTTTTATTTAATTTTTATTTGAAGTATGTACATTTCTTAAAAACTTTCCTTGGAAAAAAGTGCATTATATTTCCGCGTATAAGCCGAGAATTTTTGAAACTTTTCAAAGTTAAAGCAAGGAATTGGTTTATATACAAATCCTCTAATCTTGGAATAAACGAAATTTCGAAAAAAATCTGTAACTAACTTGGCCCTGCTTAACCAATTTTTTTGGGTATTTTAAATGGGACTTTTTTATTCTATAAGGAAGACAAATCTCTTTGAATCCTTCAAATCCAGTGTCAAAATCTGAGTTTTTGTACAGTTCTTATTACTTACATTTTGTTTATTGCAGTACTTCTCAAACTTTCAATATTTCCGACTCAGTATCCAACCGTAATTTTCATCGCCCCCCCCCATATAAATAATAATGCATTGAATTTTCAAGACACTAAAGCTACAATACGACTTTTTTTAAGTGTGCCATCTGCGTATACAAACGTTTCGCTCAACCAAAGCGTTAATTGCCACAGACGTATATATACGTCTTTCTGAAGTACGATCTTTTCTGTGCAATGCTATCCATAAAATTATTACAAAGGATTTAGAATGAAATAAAAGAATTTTGAGTGTTGCGAAGGATTTACCTATTTCAGAGGATTTCCTTATTTATACCCCTCCCCCCCTTCAATACATCTCATACGCTCACCTACGTGAAAAACGGTGGCATTGGGGAGCAGCAAATTGCGTAATTATAATCGGCAGTGAAAGGATTAATTATAAACCGTACAAACTATCAAGATAAATATTAATTTTTGAATATAATTTTATACTATATGACAAACCCACACACACATGAGGTCACTGGTCATTATTAAACTTATCCTTAACTTAGTATTGTTAAATTAATTATAAAATATACAGTGTGTGCAGTACTGATGCATTAATAAGTGTATTAGCAAATGTTTATTTTGTTTTTAACTATGCCAGAGAGCCTTTTGTTTACTTTCAGTAAATTAATAATTTTTTAAATAATTTGTTTTAGATTTTTCAATATGCTTGCGCTCCCTCGTAGAGTTATCACATCCCCTTAGGGGAGCACGCCCCACAGTTTGAGAAACGCTGGTTTATTGGGATGTCTGAATGCATATATTCAGTATACGACGAGTTTTTCCAGTGCATGAAATAGGTCTACGATCACTTATCTTATTTTAATTTCTCTTCCCGCTAAATTGTCACTCATGAAAATGACGCCGGTAGTTTGACTAAGACATATAGTGTATAAGATAACACAAATAAATGGCAAAAATTGTATTAGCTTCGGATTGGGTTGGTAAATTTTTGAAGAAACAACGCATTTTTGGCTAAAACAAGGATTGGCTTATATTTGGAAATATGACAATCCCTTTGTGAGATTAAGCATTGAGTTGAACTGAATATGAACTTTGCCTTAAGGTATACGATTACCCTAAAATTGTGAATTTTGCCGAAAATTGACAAATATTTTTTGATTTTATTTTATAGACCATCTTATTAGCTTTATAAAAATATCAAGTTTATTATTTTCCGTTCACTAGAACAAAAACTACAAGTGTTTTATTAAAAGCAGATGCCATTACTTTGAACAAAATGTCACACTTTAAAACGCGTTTTACTCGAAATGTGTGCTTATTTGAAAATGCTCAAACGGGGACAGTGATATCTCAAAAAGTTTGGAAAATAACTAACTGAAATTTTTTGTGTATGTTCTGTATAATAGAAGTGTTTTAACCTTCAGATTTATCAATTACTGTTTTATTACAAAATTTACAGCCTCTTATGTGAATATAGTCACCGTTTTCTTAAAGCAATTCACTATAATAACCAAGATAAAGAACTCTATGTGTTGTAAAAATTTAAATATCTCTTATCCTGAAGGTCATTTCAAAAAATAAACAATTTAGCAACACATCACAGTTGAAAAATTGAAAATTTGTTCATAAACTTTTGATACAAAATGGGCCCCATTTATGGTATTTTTTGTAAATTTTTACCAACTTTTCCCCATTTTAGTAATACTATTTCTTTTTCTCCTTTTAATTTTAGCATATTTTTCTTAAAATATACTAAACAAATCTAAAAACCACAAAAATACCAATATCTCCATTTTTTTAAAAGAAATTTACCGCTAGTAGTCGGATACATTAATGCCTTTTGACTTTTGGAAGAGACTCGCTTGTGGGTTATATTTGATTTGTTTAATAAATTTTGTGTGAACTATACAGTTTGAAACAGAGAATCCAAAATGTCATTATTTTTAAGGAAAACATTACATGAGTCTGCAATTACGAAAAAGGATATGTTTATTGACATTTTTTAAGTGCAAGAAAATTTTTTACAAATGGAAATAGTTTCTAGAAGTGAATGAGGAGAAGCAGTGAAACCTTGAATATATAGTTGTTATTAACTTCTACAATGGTTGAAATTACGAGGTTCGTCGACAAAAGACATATTTTCTTTATAGGATGACATTAAACACTCACTCATTTACTCCAGGGTGGTAATTCCGAAACCCCCTAGGCAGCCATGCCCAATGATAACCTTATTCTTTTATTCTTTCTCATCAACTCAATGTATCGATTCCAAACTTAATATTTTCGATTCAGTAGCATCATTTCGAAGCCCAGTGGCTGAGTGGATAGTGCATTGCGTTTCCACACCACATACCCGAGGTTCAAACCCCGGGTTGGGCAAGGTTGACTCAGCCTTTCATCCTTTCAGTGGGTAGATAAATGAGTATCAAGCTTGCTTGGGAACTTAACACAGGGAGTTTCGCGTCAGACTGACCACCTGACTGGAACTTCTCATGCAGCTCAGGGCCCAATGTCATATATACTTGATTGGGCACAGTAGGCCTTGGCCCTCACGGGCTGTTGCGCCACCAAGTTAAGCATCATTTCAGATGGTAGTGACGAAGGAATTTAAAGGCACAGCATATTGTACAGTTAAAATGACTTTTTTCGATAAAAAATAATTTGAAATCTATTAATAATAAAAATTCTTTCGTGAACTTGAATTAATTTGGAAGATACAGATACAATTTAATTAGGCAATTCCTGTTATTCACTAAAATTTAGCATTTTAATTTAAAATTGTAGCAAGCATAAAACATGTAAAAAAAATAAAATAGTATCCCTACTTTACTTCCCTTATAATGCTATTGATAATGCTTGGGAAGAAAAGTTATTTATTCAGATTCAAAAAGTGCCAAAAGAAATATCTCGGGATTTTATTTTATATACAGTATATTCTGAAGTATAACGCTCACTTTTGATGCAAAGAATAAGATAAAGTTTACGAATGCGCGTTATAAGCTGGGTATATAAAAAAAGGATAGCTTTAAAAGTAAAGAAAAGAAGAGTGTAAAAAATATATATACTACTTCTATATATTACTTAAAAGAAATGACATACAGTAAAGCGTCGTTTATCAGAACGTTTATTACACGGACAGTCAAATATCCGAACCAGTTTTTTTTCAACTGCATGTACTGTTTATGAATATGTTTTCGAACAGTGCAATGCTCAACAGCTGTTTCACGTGAGGCCAAAAGTGACGGGAAAACCTAAGGTGAGGGATATTTGGGGAATTTCAGTAGTGTGTTTTGGTAAACATCTGCGCGGAATATTAGGTCAGTTTGTTTCCAATTGAGGGGGTGTATACGGGCTCTTTTACTGAGTTGTGAACTGATATGGCTTCGAAAATTCAAAACGGAAGCACAACGTCTTGAACATAGAGCCAAAACTTGAAATATTGAACCGTTTCGCGAAGGGAGAAAGCGGAGCGATGCAGAAGACTTTGGATTTCAAATGCTAAATGGTGACTTGATTGTGACTTCCATGCAAGAAGAATCCGACCCTGTCGACGATGAAACGGATGAAGACGAGGACAACAACAACTACAAGGAAAGTAGCAAGGGTCTATCAAATTCTGACGCGTTTCTGCGTTAACGACAGCTATGGAGTGGTACGAGCAACAGAGTGCTGTCCTACTCAACTACTGCTGCTCAAGAGAATCAGAGACCTTGCAGCGAAAAACGAAGGTGTACAATGGTATAGCGAAAAATAATCGATTATTTTTCACAATAAAGGTAAAATTATGACATTTTGCAACTATTTTTCTTTTTTTTCAAGCACGTTTCCTGCATGGGATGATTTTCAATATTCGTAGTGTCCGGTCGCATTCGGTTTTCGGTTATCCGAACAATCGCGTATCCGAACAGTGTACGGTCCCAATTGATTCGAATAAACGACTCTCTACTGTATCTAATAAAACTTAAATAATGAGATACCTTGTAAATCCTGTCTTCCATACTTTTCTTTTGCTTCAAGGATGTAATTTTATCCCAGACCTTTGTTAAAAGGCCTCTGATAATACTTCGAAAAAATGACTTTAAGCGATAAGAGCATTGTATATGTATATTTCAGGTTTTTTCCCCTGCAAACGGCATGATGCGGTGAATATACCTAAAAATTAAATAAAAAAAAAGGGCAGTATTGAAAGTATATGTGCTCGTAATGTATAAGCCAGAATACGCTGTAATTTATTTTTTTGTAGTAATCCAGACCTACCGATTTTAATTATTGTGCATCATATTCAAATACATTCAGAAATATCTTGCGTAGGTTGTGTATGAAGTTGAATGTAAATAAATATTTTGTTAAAAAAAATATTTTGTTTTATGTGTGTTTAGTAATATTTCACAAAAAGCTTCTTCGTTTATAGATTGTTTCTGTTTTTCGAAACGTACCATATTTTTATAGTGCCTTTCTGTGAATAGCATGAAAGGATCTCAATATTTAAAAAAAATTCAGAAGAGTGAGTTTTTTTGTTTTTTATTTTAACAATTTAATTTACACAGGCGTCTGACTATACACAAGTCGAAAGCTTATAAAAGTTTCAAATCTGTAAACACGATAACGCTTTTTATCTCCGTCAGCTCAATGTGCTCCTTGAATAAAAGCGAGAATTCGATTTTTCTCTTTCTAAAGGTTTTATCACCTGTAGAAATTCTTTCTTTCGGTTCCTCAGTTGGACGATGTCAATTTGAATTTTAAGAAGAATAGGTCACCTTTTGAACATTTTGCACTTGTTGTTTGAAATAATATTTCATCATTTTCACTGATAAAGAGACAAATATGAAATTTTTACTTCTTTAAAATTGCTTTAACATGGTACATTTTTGTTACAAAATAGTTTTTTTATGTATGGGTTTTTATACTATCTTTCTGTGAAAATAACAAGCAGTTTTCCTAGGATTAAAGATTTCGTGAGCTTGGGGTGGCTCTGTGCTCTGCGTGACCTCTTCCGGGTTTAAGAACAAACAGATTAAAATGTAATGAAGAAATTAAAAAAAAAATATTTAGCGAAGCTTAAAGCTGGATTATATCAATAAAAAAGTTTAATTTTGATGAATTTTTTGAAGCTAAACAGTTTTCAATATAATAAAAAATATTGCACACTCTTTCTTTCTTGTTATTTGAAACAAGATTCCTTTTTTTATTAAAAAAATTGTCTTTAAAGTAAAGTATCTTTCTTGCGACATAAAACAGAAAGTTGCATTTTTCGTAATGCTCCCGATTTTATGAACACGTTAAATTAGCATTCAAATATTTTCATTATTACAGGGCATGAGTGGCTTCATATCTATACTGACGGTTCAGAACTAGCTTCCGAGGTCCACTCCCTGTTCACGGGCAAGATCAAAACTATTTGGAGAACTCCGCCTGTACATGCCTGGTATGCCGCTAAGTATCCGGGATTGTCTCTTCGGTGCACCTGTCCTAGACTTGCTCAGACCACTTTATCTATATTTAGGACTGGTCACATCAAAAGCTTATTATTTAATGCATCTGAGAAGACTTATGCTTCTTGCCGCTGTTCGGCTATGGCTTCTCCCTGCCATGTCATTGCATGTATCGGTGCCTCTGTGGGGCAATTATTGAATGAGGAGGATGTTGTCTTTAATTTAATTAAGCGACACGGTCTCTTGGACTTGGTCTAGTTTGTAGTCTAGGCCAAGTGGATAAGCAATAACAACAACGGTTCAGACCTACCAGAAACAGATGGAGCCGGTGTGGGATGGTTCTACCAGCTGTTTGAGGATTCATTGGCCATGGGGAAAAACTCCACCAAGTCGTCTCAACCGGAAGTCCTCTTTACCCTCAGAAGCGCAAAGAACATTATATCCACATACATTGACAAATGTACTGCCATGACCTCCCCCCACCAAAAAAAAAAAAACAAGAGCCATGGGAAATCATGGCCACTGTGGGTCCTATCCTAAGGCACTGGAGACAGCTTAGGCTGTTGCCCTACTTTCGCCTAACCACCGGACATGACTTTTTGGGAGTATACCTCCACTGGTTTGGCCTGGCTGCTGACGAGGCCTGCCTGATCTGCGGTGATGCCAGGATGGATGGCGACCACCTTCTCCAATACACTGGACTCGACGAATACCCGACTGACGACGACGTTAGTGGGTATTGGAAGGCTGGAGTCAAATGTCAAGAAGTCAAGCACGGGCGAAGGAAAAATAATAAATATTTTTTCATAAAGATTTGAAATGAATTTGTACAAAGGATCGTAGTAAGTCAAAAACATAGAATGGATTGTAATGTTGTAATGATGAAAATTTATCAACAAGATTTGTGATTGATGTTATTCAAAGACACTGTAATGTTGTACAACAACAACAAAGTTCTCACATGGTGTGATAGTTAAGAGAGTGTTCCTAAGTTTTTGCCATTGCTCATATTAATATCTGTCTTTAATGTTCATTTTACCCTCTACCATGCAATGGTAATAAAACCAAACAAATATTTGCGTTTCACGATATCCAATCAACCTTTACTTTCAGCCCTGCTGACTTCATAAAAAACTTTCTTAGCTCTATCCTCGTGTTACATTAGTAAATGAATATACAGAGTGTCTCAAAAACAGCACCCGAACTCTGCACAACTAGATTCTTCTTAGGAAGAACATAAGAAAATGACCAAAGAACAAGGTATGGTTTCATAGCTGGTGCAAGGAAAAAACACCCTATTAGGCACATCAACAGCAGTATTTGCAAATACAGCCGACTCTCGATAATTCAAACCTTTGATAATACACACCTCTCGATAATTCGAAGTATATGCAGAGTCTGTTTAATTCGATAGCTCTAACACGTAAGTGGACTGAAGAGTCTCTAACACATATTGTTCATGACACACAATCATGACACCGTTTTCTTGTGGACTTGCGTTTATTAATTACTCATAACTTCTGTACATTTACATTGGAGTTGCAGGGCATGCGCAGTTCAGGCAGCGCAATTGGGATTGTGCAGACACAGTTTATACATACATTACTACAGACACAACAACACACTCTACTCTTTTAATTACACAAATAGCGCTTCGTATGCCGTGAACTGACATACCGCCCTACATTGCACTGGTTACACCATGCAATCACTGTATTAATAATTTACACAAAATATATCTAAGTTGTTCATCACTCAAATTCCACAAAAGACACTTAAAGAAATGCACTATATCATTGAAAATAAATAAAAAAAAACAACATTTTTTCTACAAAGATTGCGACCATTGAGAGGCCAAAATTTTTCTCGAACATAATTCAAAAGTGAAAAAGCACCAACATGAAAGTATTTGTTATGCAAATATTCAATTATCATACATGACAGTTTATGGATTTTAGGTAAAATAATTTGATGTTTTTGATTAAAAGGAAAATTTGTATTACCTAATCGGCCACCCACTCTAAGCACTCCATCTGAATCCAAAAATGGATTGAGACTTTTCAACTTACTTTTTGGCAAGATAGGTTTTTGTTTTTCTATACATTTTATTTCTACTGAAAATTCTTGCCTTTGTACACTTTTTATTAAGAAGATCTCTGCTTTCTCCAATTCATCTACTATTAGTGGGCCACTGGCTTTGACCTTCCTCCTCAGGTTGTATATGAACCTAAAAATATAACTTAAGATACACAAAATGGTTAAATAGTTATTACACAAATTGTTCACAAAGTCATTCACACAAATTTTAAAAACTGGCACTTCATTCTCAAGTTTTTCACGGACACTGTTCTTCAGTTCTGAATTGTACGCATCGTTGTTTTCACTAATGTGCACAGGTTTGTTCGGATAATCACTGCCAGATAGAAACTCTGGACCGTTCCACCACATTTCTTGGTTCAGAAGTTTGTCAGGATCTACTCCACGAGAAATCAAATCTGCAGGATTCTGGTTGGATGGCACATGTTTCCATTGCCGTACAGGGAACAAATCTTGAAGCTTAGCAATTCTATTCTGCACAAATGTTTTAAGGTCCATCGGTTCTTTTTGTAGCCAAGACAACACTATCATTGAATCAGTCCACAGATAAACTTTAACTGATTCCAGCTTCAAGGCATCAATCACTCTTTTCACAAGTTTGGACAAAAGGACAGCGGCGCACAGTTCCAATCTTGGAATAGTTAGACTCTTAGTTGGTGAAACTCTCGATTTGCTAGTAATTAATCTCACTAAAGTCACTCCCGAATTATTTTTTGATTTGCAATACACTGCAGCTCCATAGCAGCGCTCTGACGCATCAGAAAATCCATGAATCTCTATAGATGTAGGATTCTCAATTACTACACGTCTTTGGATATTTATGTTATTTAGGCTCTCCAGCCCAATTAACAACTGGTGCCATTGATCATACACTTTCTTTGGGAGTGGATCTTTCCAGTCAATACTAAGTCTCCAAAGCCTCTGCATAAACATCTTGGCGTTGGACACCACGGGTCCCACAAGACCCAAAGGATCAAACAGTCTCGCAATAGTTGACAAAACGCTTCTCTTGGTATACGAATCACTAAGTATCACGTCAATTTTAAACGAAAAAGTGTCTCTTCCTGGGTCCCAGGACACACCTAAGGTTTTGGTCTCATTTGGTTTAGAAAAATCGTAGATTCCATTTATACTCTGCGAAAGTTCAGGATGATTTCCCCTGATTTTATGAAATTCCATGCCTGCACTTTTCAAAATTTCAATTAACTGATATCGTAGCTCCTTAGCCTTTTCTAAGGTGTCCTCCCCGCATAAAGCATCGTCCATGTAGAAATTGCTTCGAAGGACTGGTGCTGCTATCGGGAATTTATTTTCTTCATCATAGGACAATTGTTTCAATGTTCGTTGCGCTAAGTATGGGGCACTGGTCGTCCCGTACGTGACTGTTTGAAGCTCATATGTTTTTACTCGGTCGTATTTATTGTCCTTCCACAATATTTGTTGCAGACAGCGTTGTTCGGAATCAATTAGGATCATTCGATACATTTTTTTGATGTCCGCAGTCAGTGCATATCTGTAAGTACGGAATCTAATCATCTGGGCATATAAGTCATCTTGGATGACTCCTCCATTATACTGAATATCATTCAGTGATAATCCATTATCTGTAGGACTAGACGCATTGTAGACCACTCTCACCTTAGTAGTACTTTTTTCGGGTCTATAGACGCCATGATGAGGTAAGAAATAGTTCATCTTCGAATTATTTTCTTCTACCTTCACTTCTTTCATATGTCCCAATTGTTCATATTCTTGCATGAATTCTCTATACAATTTTAGATATTGTGGATCCCTTTCCAATCTAAGCCACAATGCATTTAATCGTTTGAGAGCAATCCCCCTGGAATTCCCTAAACAATTTGGATCACCTTTAAGGGGCATTTTAACTATATACCGTCCCTCCTCGTTTCTAGAATGTGTTTTCATAAAGTGTTCCTCACATAAACTAGCCTCATTACTTTTTGTTTGCACTATCTCCACATTTTCTACTTCCCAAAATTTTTGCAACGTTTTATTTAAATCCTCGTCCCTAACTAAACCGCAATGAACTTTAGTTTCATTAAATGAATCTACATTACCACTTACAACGTAACCAAAAACCGTGTTTTGTAAAATTAGATCTGAATTTTTTTATCTTAAATTTTTCCGGTCTAAATAGTTCAAAAAATATTTCTGCACCTAACAACATGTCTATTTTATCTGGAATATTAAAACGTTCATCAGCTAACTCCACTACATCTGAAAAATTAACACTAGTATTAAACGTATTACTTGGAATAAAATCTGTGATTTTCTTAACTACTAACATATTTAAATCCTTCACGAATGTATTATTTTTATTTGAAATAGTCGTTTTAACGCAACCGTTAACAATCATAGATGTATCATTTAAACATGAGATCAAAGTATTAATCTTTTCACTTTTCAGTTGTAATTTATTGGCGCACTCCTTAGTTATAAGACACAAACCATACTGCCTCCATCTAACAAACACCTACATTCATGCCAATTCGAATATTTATCCTTAATTAATACGCGAGCTGTGCTCAGTAAGCATCTTTTAATTTTGTTATGACTAAATGTAGTCGCCACGATTTCTTGCTTGTTTATATTTGAATTAGGAACGAACGGAGGGGCAGAAGAATTAAAAGATATCTTTTGCGATCTCTCTTCAAGGACCGAAGGAGGCCCGATTTGGGGAGTTGGGATACTTTTTATTTCTCTTTGAAAATGAAGCAATTTATTATGCGGCTTTTTACAAACTATGCAATTTCTAGAGCCACACTGTTTTACACAACATTCTGGGGACAGACATTTAAAGCACATTTTATTGTTTTTAACAAAATCTACTCTTTCATTTATCGAAAAACCTTTAAACTGAGGGCAAAATTGCAAAGCATGTGCTTCCTTTTTACACAACACACATTTTTCACTCTTTATTTCAGAAAAAAATACGCTCGAAACTCCTCTCTGACTTCGCGAGCTGTTATATCTCTGATGATTATTGAACTCATATCGTTTATTTTCATTTCCAATGAAGGACCTGGAAAATTTATTAGACTCGCTTTTAAATTTACCTTTAGAAGATAAATAAATATCACATTCTCGCCCTAACTCGTGGGGTTTAAAAAATGTTTCTCCTTGTTTTACATTAATATGAGTCACTAATTCTCTTTCAAGAGTGCTCATTATTTTATCCGCAACAATAAATTCACATACTGACTTAAATTCATTAACATTTCGTAACTGACAGTAATACTCAAATGTTGCACTTAACCTAGACGCAAATTGAACATAACTCTCTGAATTTAATTTTTGAGTTTTACGAAAATTATTATAGCATTCTTGCGGTGTAGGCTGAAATTCTTTCAAAACTAAAATTTTTAGTTTTTCATAACTGCGCAATTCTTCCTCTGACACATAAATCATTAAGTTATTCGCTCTCTCTCCTAAGATATTTAAAAGAATTTCCGATTTCCATTCTTCGGGAACCTCTTTCGTTTTGAATGCTTTCTCTAATGACTGAAAAAATAAATTATATGACTCAACACGCGAGGGTACAGAGATAGTTAATGTTTTTACACTTTTTATTAACGTTTCGATACTAATATTGTTACATGTTTCGGTGGCGCTCACTGTTGAAAGTGAAGAATCATGTGTTAAATCTTTCCGAATATTAGCAAGCTCTAATTGCTTCTCTAACTGCGCTAACTTAATTTTCTCTAACTCTAAATTTGCTTAGTTATCTTTCTGACCGCTTATGCGCTAATTTAATTTTTTCTAACTCTAAATTTAATTCACTCGCAGATTTTTAAATTCTCGTTTCTTCAACGGCATAGTCAATAACAGTTTTAACTAATTCTGTGTCTGTATTAAACACTTCACTACTTTCAATCAAAATTTTCAAATCAAGAACTTTTGCATTATCTGGCACAGTTAGTTTTAATTCCTCCGCGACAAGTTTTAACTCGTCTTTCTTCAACTTAGCAATTAAAGACATAATTAAAATTCTCACAAAAATTCAAAGAACATTGCTCTCACCTCACATCACTGGCTGCCGAACTTGGCTGTTTACACAAATCACTGTTTGCCGCACTTGGCTTTTCACTTAGTCTTTTTTTTTTAATCCATAGGTTAATCCATTAGCTCTTCTCTGGCCTCGTAAGGACCTATGTTTATCTCGATAGCTCTAACACGTAAGTGGACTGAAGAGTCTCTAACACATATTGTTCATGACACACAATCACGACACCGTTTTCTTGTGGACTTGCGTTTATTAATTACTCATAACTTCTGTACATTTACATTGGAGTTGCAGGGCATTCGCAGTTCAGGCAGCGCAATTGGGATTGCGCAGACACAGTTTATACATACATTACTACAGACACAACAA
>BMAO01032576.1:0-31341 GCA_019973975.1 Trichonephila clavata | reverse complement strand
ATTTTAGTACTATTGAAATGAATGGTGCAACGAATGATACTGAAGACTTCTCTACAGCATATAGTGTTGATAGATCTAGTACAGCCCATGATTCTGATAAGCAGTTTTTAAAATCTACAATAGAAATATCTGTAACCGAAATAATGAATGGATCCTATAGCCTTGAATTACCTACTGAAATACATGGATCCGAACTTTCTAATATAACATCAAGTATTAAAACGTCTACTTTAGCAGGTAGTTTTGAGGATTATACTGTATTTTATAACAGCGATGCATCTAATGCAATTTTGAAAATTGAAGGCATAAGTGAAACATCTAACACTGAAAAATCTAAAATAACGTACAGTGTTGAAGAACTCCATACAGATAATTCTGGTCAATCTTCTTCAAGACATAGAGTTGAAGCATCTGATGAAATGTCCGAAGGCACTGCATACGTTGGACTTAGTGAGCCATATAATCCTGAAATACCTAGTACGATGTATAAAACCGAAAGGTCTGATATATCATTTATAGCTGAAACAAACTATGAAGAAATCAGTGAAGTTCATAACACTGATGAGATTTATGATTCTGAAGACGTTTCTAGAGTAACTATTGATGTTGAAAGAACGAAAGAAACAAATTTAGCTCAGCAGTCCAGTGAAATGTATGATACAGAACTGTTTACACGAACTTTCCAACCAGATGAATTAAATGGATTTTCATCAAGCACAACAGGAAAATCTTTCAACACGAATGCTTTTGAAGAAAGAAGCAAGTCTCATAGTGTTATAGTTTATAATGAAACAAATACTACCGAGAATGTTGTTAAAGAATATGATTATAATGAATCGAGTGAAACGTCTGGTTCTGAAATGTCCAGAGAAGCATCTGACTCTGAAAATTCTAGTAGCAGTAATATAAATTCTAATAGTGAAATATATATTGAAACAAGTGAATCTAAAAGGACTGAAGTAGATATATCTGAAGATATAAGTAGGATATATGATATTACACAATCTCTTATACCAATTGATATGAAAACATCTAGTGAAATTAATGCTTTTGAACAATCTTCTGAAATATTTATAACTAAAAGATCTGAAGGAACATATGCTGTTCCTGAAGCATTGAAAGAAACATGTGATTTTGAAGAATCTACGAAAATACATGGAATTGATGATTTTGAAAAAACTGAAAGTAACATAAAATTCACTGAAACATATGATAATGAATTATCTTATGAAACACAAGACATAACATTTCCTACTGAGAATTATGTAAGTAAAGAATTAAATGATTCTTATGATTTTAATATATCTAGAGATAACAAAATTTCTAGAGGGATGTATAGTACTGTCAGATTCGTTGAAGATACAGAGGAATTATATGATAGCAAAACTGATTGGGCTAAAGACATTCTAAACTTTAGCGATACATCTAGTTCAAAAGAGAGCACTGACACATATGATAATAAAATATCTAATGCAACCTATCATACAGAAGAATTTATGAATCAGAATTACATTACAGAAGTCTTTAATGAATCATATGGATTTAATATTTCTGGAGAAACATATACTATGGAAGAATTAAATAACGCAACTACTTCAGAAGAGTCTAAGAAGATTTTTACTTCAAAAGATACAAGTGATACGTATTTTACTGTTAGGTCAAACAAAGCATCAGAGACTGATGAGGGATGCTTTGATGAAAACGCGGAGAATATCGATTCTAAAAAGAAAGATATCGATGAAACAAAGGAAGACGTTAAGATAATAGAAGGCTTTGACGAAGATGAATTCATTATTGATTGGACAACTGAGTCAAATACTTCCAGAACAACTGAGCATGCTAATAAAATCGAGGGAGAAATTCTGGAAACAGAGCAAAGTGATGATGCAAGTGAGTTAGATATTGATGGAACAAAAGGAAATGTTGAAAGAACAAAAATAAATGTTGAACAAACAAAAATAAATTATGATAAAACAAAAATAAATATTGATAAAATATCAAAATTTTCTAATAACGCGAAGAACGATGCTAAAGTAACTAAGAGAGAGGATTATGAGCTTGAGTTCAATGCTGGTAATACTACGATGCTTATTCATGATACCGATACCGAGACAGGTATTAATAAAACAATAATAAGTGTTGAAAAACCAGAAGTTGCTTCTGATTTAATAAAAGTAGCTATTGATGCAACATTAAAAATTTCTAATGAAGGAGGGAAAGGTGTTGAAGAAACCAAGAGAAAGGATCATGAGCATGAGTTGAATGCTGGTAATACTGCGGTGTTTATTGATGATACAGAGACAGATATTAATATAACAATAAGTGCTGAAAGATCAGAAGTTGTTCCTGATTTAGTAATAGTAACTATTGATTCATCATCGAAAATTTCTAATGAAGGAGAGAAAGATGTTGAAGGAACTAAGAGAAAGGATCATGAGCATGAGTTGAATGCTGGTAATACTGCGGTGTTTATTGATAATACCGAGATAGATATTGATAAAACAATAAGTGCTGAAAGACCAGAAGTTGTTCCTGATTTAGTAATAGTAACTAATGATTCATCCTCGAAAATTTCTGATGAAGGAGAGAAAGATGTTGAAGGAACTAAGAGAGAGGATCATGAGCATGAGTTTAATGCTGGTAATACTGCGGTGTTTATTGATGATACCGAGATAGATATTGATAAAACAATAAGTGCTGAAAAACCAGAAGTTGTTCCTGATTTAGTAATAGTAACTATTGATTCATCCTCGAAAATTTCTGATGAAGGAGAGAAAGATGTTGAAGGAACTAAGAGAGAGGATCATGAGCATGAGTTTAATGCTGGTAATACTGCGGTGTTTATTGATGATACCGAGATAGATATTAATAAAACAATAAGTGCTGAAAGACCAGAAGTTGTTCCTGATTTAGTAATAGTAACTATTGATTCATCCTCGAAAATTTCTGATGAAGGAGAGAAAGATGTTGAAGGAACTAAGAGAGAGGATCATGAGCATGAGTTTAATGCTGGTAATACTGCGGTGTTTATTGATGATACCGAGATAGATATTAATAAAACAATAAGTGCTGAAAGACCAGAAGTTGTTCCTGATTTAGTAATAGTAACTATTGATTCATCCTCGAAAATTTCTGATGAAGGAGAGAAAGATGTTGAAGGAACTAAGAGAGAGGATCATGAGCATGAGTTTAATGCTGGTAATACTGCGGTGTTTATTGATGATACCGAGATAGATATTAATAAAACAATAAGTGCTGAAAGACCAGAAGTTGTTCCTGATTTAGTAATAGTAACTATTGATTCATCATCGAAAATTTCTAATGAAGGAGAGAAAGATGTTGAAAGAACTGAGAGAGAGGATCATGAGCTTGAGTTGAATGCTGGTAATACTGCGGTGTTTATTGATGATACCGAGATAGATATTAATGAAAAAAGGATAAGTGCTGAAAGAGTAGAAGTTGGTGCTGATTTAATAAAAGTAGGAATTTATTCAGTAACAAAAAGCTCTAATAAAGAAAGGAAGGGTTTTAATGAAACTGAGAAAAATATCGACGAAATTGTATCAGGTCATGGCATTCCAAATTCTTTTCAATTTAAAGCATTTAAAAAAGGTAATATAGATGAAATGGAATCTAAAGAAAATCAAAATTTTTTTTTAAGAAGTCAAAAGGATGCTTTTCGTTCTCAAAATCGCATTAATGTAACTTATTCAAAATATAAAAATAAAAACATTAGCAACACTTCTAGAAACAATAGTTTTGGTAAAAATTCTGTGGAAAGAAACGAACATGTTTCTATGAAATTTTCTAATCCTTCTTCACAACGTAATAAATTAAATATAACAGATATTAAAAACTATGCCCGAAATGATAGTTTCAAAGAAGATGATGTTACAGATATGAAGGAAACTGAACCATCCAGTATATTCTATGAAACTGAAATTATCACTGCGCCCATTAATATAAAGCATTTTGATGAAAGTAACCAGTATATAAATCTCAAAAAAACTGAAGCTATGAAAGCATTTAATGAAGAAGAGGATGACATTACTGAAAATTATGCCTTTGACATTATTAAAACTAAAGACACTTCTATAATGAATAAAAACACTGTCCCTTACTCAGATAATGAATACACGAATAAAGTATTCAATAATGTGAGGAATGTGGAGAAAATAGTCACCAATTCTGATGATGAAAAAGAAAATGGAGAAATTTTATACAGAGATTTAAATGTAGACCAATTTATGAACAGAAACGATGAAAAAAATTTAAGTAAATTCACTGATATAAAGAGTGTGAAGTATGCTGATAATAATAATGAGAGTCTTAAGAATATTAGTGCAATACATAATAAAATTAGAATTCCTAGCACTAATAATATTAAAAATAATGAAAGAAATGACTACCTTTGGCTTGATAGTACGAAAAATATTGGAACTGCATCTAAAAATATCAGTGAATGGAAAAGCAATGCTACCAAAGATATTGGTTCGAATATTAAGAAAAAAATTGGTTTTCCTAGTTACAATCCTGATGTTGAAAGAGACAATAGAACACATACGTTGCAACGCAAATACACAAAACAAAAAAATGCGAAAAAAGGAAATAAAAGAATAATTTATACTCAAAGTGTTACTAAAAATGCCGAATTAAATACTAATATAATCAGTAATGAAGCCAATAAGTTGATTTTAGATGGAAGAAAAGGCTCGAGGGAAAATTCAACTTATAAATTTAGAATAAGAGATTCCAAAAGGATCGGGACGAATAAGCTTACTACAAAAAGATATAGAAATAGTCGTATAGGAACTTATGTTAATTCAGATAACAATGCGAGTAAAATCTATCTGAATAACTCTAAGTATATTATTTTAAAAGGTAGTAGAAATCATACATATGAAACATATGATGAAGGTTCAAGTGATGATGATGATGACGAAGCTTATGAGGATATGCCAAATTCTGAAGTAACTGAGCTTATGCATATTTTCCCAAATGTAACTGAAAATGTGGATGAAAAATATTACAGGCTTGTTAAAAAAGATGGCAGATTTAGGTTTCACATTAGAAAAGCAAGAGAAGTGATTGATGATAGCTCACAAGAGAATAACACAAATATACCAAATGGATCGAGCAATCAAGGATTGACAGAAGGAACTGAATCTGATTATTCAACTTCAGGAAATGAAATTAATATTAAAACAACCTTCAGTAAGTTATTGCTTTCCAATTAAGTGGATTTTTAAAAGTGCATTTTTTTTATATTTGTGATTAATAATAATATCTTATCATGTATATAACTTAATGGTAAAATTGAATTAATTGAATTGAATCAAGCATGAATGATCCAATTAGAAATGAAAATAGGGAAATAAATAAAAAACCTTGTAACCATGTTAATTATTCGTTTAAAAAAGTAGAGCCTTTTAAAATTATTTGATTATCTCTTTTGAAAGTATTATTGCATTCTAATATGTTATTTATTTTTATAACAATTTATTTTATCTTAAAGTTGTACATTTTGAAGTAATAAATTCAATATATTGCAATATTTTCTTAAAGATAGGAAGTTTAATTTGCGTAAAAACTGAAAAAAGTTATAACGAAGAAAAAAGTGTCCTAAAAAGGAAATTAGTATGAAATTTTAAATCTCTTTTTAAAAACGAAATCGAGTTTTTAAAATTCTTTTTGAAACTTTAAATTAAAATAAGATGTTAAATATTGATTTAAATGTTCTTCATTTGAATAATAATTATTATATTAAACACTCGGAGAGTTTTAGAGCACTATAACATGAGTAAAACAATAATAATAATAAATAAATAAATTATTACTCAGAATTGTAATTTTTTTCATATATTTGTGCGAATTATATTATAATTGTATCAATACGGAATTTCTATAATTTTGTAATTTTAAATGAATATATAGTAAAATAATTTTAGATGCTTTTCCTAGCTTTTATCATAATACGGATTTTAAAAAAATAAAGAAAAAAAAAAGTTTTCACTTGATCCCGATAGTCAAAATTTCTCGGAGCTATATAAAACTAATAGTCATTTGTCCCAGTTTAACAGCTTAACACATGTTATTTCAATAATTAACAACTGTTCTGCAATGATAAATCAATAAATTATATCGAAAATAAGCTTGAGTTGCTCAAAATCATGTTCATATAAGATGAGAGTTTTCAACTTTAATGTTGCTATTTAGCATTTTACGATTGCTCTGAGTATCTCCGATTTTATTTCTTGAATATAGTATCAAATTTTACTAGATTAATTACAGTTTGCATGTCTAAGTATAACTTTACAAATGCTTTAATTATGTGTAGCTATTTGTTTATAAAATATTCAAACCAGTACTTTAAAGCATTGTCATATTAAATCTTTGAGGGACATAATAAGATGAACCATACCTCAAAGTTGGACTTGACCTTTTTTATAAGCAATAATGCTCTTTACAGAAGATTTCCACTTTTTTTTACTAAAAAGATTTAATTTGGATGTTTTTGATACATCTGTACCTGTACATTTAAAAAAGAAATTAGCTTTGAAACAGTATAGATATTTTCTTTTTGTGGAAATGAAATTTGTATAAATGAATACCTTTTAATATGATCAACTAATCATGCAATACACACATTCAAAAGATTATGTTTGCATATAATTAGCTATATTTGGCAACATTATTTTCGTATTTTCTTACAACTTTCACAGTATTGATAATTTTTCACGCACAAGAGTTTCAGTTCATGAATGTTGACTGAAAGTAATAAAAGCAAGTATATTTTTGTTTAAAGAAATATAAGTTCAGAAGAAAATTATTTACCATATAAGTTTTATTTCATCAAATATATTTTAAAATGCAGGAATGGTTATTTAGAAATTTTAGAAACAATAATTTTTGTGTTTTGAAACAAAGAAGAAAAAGTTTTGAAAGTAGCTATTTGAAGCGCACGAAATAATAGTTGTTTTCTACTGTATATATAGTAACGCCAAGCATTAGGTTTTTCATTTATTAAGGATTAATAAATATGAGTTTATTTAAGAGCGAGTGATTTAATAAAAATTTTCTTATTTTGATGACATTTTATTTTCATTAAGTATGGATATATTAGACTCAAGTAATATATTTTGTGTTTAAAATTATATTGATAACTCTAAAAAGCTGGGTGTCTTGTTATGTTTTCGGGTTATGTTAGGCCTAATTGAAAGAATCAAAGTCCCCGATTGGATACTCAAATCTTTCAAAAGTATTTGTAGAAATAAGACAAAAAGGAATAATTAAAAGTATGGCAATTTATTTATAATACATAAAATGTCAAGATATAGGCTGTTCTTCAAAAAACAGTTTTTGGATCTCGGGTAAAATTCCGTTCTCGCTAAAATTTGCTAGAATGACGCATTTTCTATAGTACAATATTCAGCCACACTTCAAAATAAAGTTCTAGAAAATAGTTTTGGAAACCTGCTCTTGTGATACCAATATGTATGTTTATAAATTTCTTACGACACGTAGAAATTTAAAAACTGTTTTTCACATTTATTTCTACTAGCATTATAAAATTGAATTAGAAACAATTAAATTTTTTTTGATTAAACTATATATTGACCTTTTTTTCATTCTTAGAGCCAATAAACTTAGATGGAAGTGATACACATAAATATACAATTCCACAGGGTAAGTTTTTTTGCATTTTTTTTACCAACCTTTTTTAAAAATTTTTTTTAATCGCTCTCAAAATTAGTATTTTATCATAAATAATAAATTTAAGAACTTGAAAATAATGTGAACTCATCTGAGAAAGTTAATTCAAAGGTAAAAAGGGTATTCTTTTTCATGTAGATTTCTTCTGTAACTCTCCTTACATCTTTTGATAAGTAATATTGCAAATATATATACACTATGTGACATAGAAAATGAAACACCAAGAAGAAGTGGCAACAGAGAATCAATGAGCAATAGAGGAGGTTTATTTCGAAATGGGACATTTATAACACAATGCCAGAATAAATCCGACTGAGTAGGTTAAAGGATTACCACATGGACATCGATGTCCAGGTGTATTGAAATTAAATGCAATCGCATTACGTATTCTGAGTTTAATTTGTTTTTTTAGCCACTCACATTGAAAAATATATTTCACTTAAACATAATTTTCTGAGTGGCATTAAAATGTTTCTAGCTTTATGAGAAATATTGTGTATTTTGCATGAAAGAGTTTGCAATATAAAATTGAGGAGCTGTTCTTGCATATCTTTTAACATCGAATATGCCGATAAGTTCTTTCCTTTCCCTTTATTATAGGCGTTTTTTTTCCACAAATGGAAAAAAGGTGCATTTTCCATTAGAAAACTATTTAGTTCTGCAAGACATTATGCTAACGAGTATAAAATTATCTCGTGAAACCCAAGATAGTAAACAATAGAATATTCCCAATCTAGTAGGAAGTATATATATACAAAGGTAAAATGTTTTAATATTCTTTCATTATATTATAATAAAGGTTTAAAAAGTGTTGCAAAATAAAGTTATTATATATAAATAAAGTTTTCAGTTTTAATGAATAAGATGAGCTTTAGATACGTGTAATTATACAAATTTCATAGAGAACGTGAATCCTTTTTTTGCATACAGATTTATGTTTCTTTTCAATTTTTTATTGTGACTCGTGGAACCCCTGGGTATACCTTATGGAGCCCCAGGGTTCCGTGGAACACAGTTTGAAGACCACTGACAAATACCAGGAGCTAGAGCTGTGGTCTGACATGTGCCATTGAAAATCATGAGCATTTCCACCTACTCCAAATTGTAGGGACCCTGAATAGAGGGTACTACATTAGATAAGTTTTGCATCTATACTTCCTGCAACGTATTACCGGAGTTATGTTTCTACAAAATAATGCTCATCCTCATGTTACTTGGAACGCATAAGCCTTCTGTGCCAGACAGGTTCCGCTTCTTCCATGGTCTGCTCGTTCTCTAAATTTGTCACTCATTCAGTATATATGGGATTATATTGGTCGATGACTCGCTTATATTGCTTGTCGGGTAGAGAGTTTAGATAAACTTTGCAATCAGATCGAGACCATCTGAAGTTAATTCAACAGTAGGACATTCATTCTGAATTGGATTGTACAGGTTCTCGTCATTCTGCGTGGGGATTGAGATGTTGAATTTCTGCATTATTTTTATTGCAGGATTTAAATTCGACTACTCGATCACTTGTTTAAACTTTTATAAATAACATGCGGATTAAATTTCATCTGTTTCTGAGGATTATTTCCTAGATTTGTAATTTTCACGAGCAGTAGTATAACTTTTAAAAATAAATTAAATATTACATAATTTATATATGAAGTATTTGACAAATTTGTGTTTTTTAATATTTCAAGAACCAGCTGAAGCTATTCTTATGCGATGTACAAAAGAAGCTTCTAATATTATGATGCATTGTTGCATGCCTATGCTTCAAGCCTTATATGCACTTATAAATGAAGAAGAAAGGCCATTAGACGCTTTAAGTGTAAAGTATGATAATTTTTTTATATCTCTATGGTTATATATGAAAAAAGTCATTGTTTCACTTTTAGAAAAATACTTAAGCAAATTCTTGTAATGTATCTCTTTTTCTAAAAGAGAAATAAATTAAAATACATAAAATTTGAAAATAATCGAAATGCAGTGTTGTCTAGTTTCAAAAATATAGAAATCCTATAAGAATGATTATAGCAACGCGCGGAATAAAAAATTCTTGCTAAAATTTATAAAAATACTATATTTTTATAAGATAGTAGTTTAATGCAAAACTAGAAGTAATTATTATACAAAATGAGTTTCAAGTTCAAATCGATTATATACTTTAATTTAAATTAATAGTAATATCTAAAGAAAATTTCAAAATGTGACGTTAATAACAAGCGTATAAACTTCGTTGACTTATATACAATCTACAGTTTGATTTAATTTCCGATTAATTAAAAAATTGTGCTCTTTTATAATTTTTCTTTTAATTTCTTATATTATTGTAAACAGAGATTTGATTATAAATTTCATGAATAAATTTTTCCACTGCTTTTGTTACTGCTTTCTATTTCAAAATTCCGTTTTGAACGATGTGAAACATTATTTTTTCATAATATTAAACTATTTTTTAGAGATGACAGTTTGAATTGATAAGAAAAACTTTATAATGTTTAGATGAAATTCATTTCGATAAATGTTAATTTTATGGTTAAATATTTATTTTTAGGTTAACATTTCTTCTAAATAATATAATAAAAATGAAAATTTGTGAAATCTCTCTTTTAGTTTATTATATGGCGAGTTTCAATGAAACAAGTAACTTAGTTTTGAATTAATGTCCTTACTATATAATAAAATATTGATGGTTGTTTTAGTAATTATATGCTGCAAGCAAGTGACGAGAACATACAAATGTTTTTTTAATGAATCGCTTACAATATATATTCTGATTTATTATATATATTTTTAATTTCATAGAAAAATCGCCATGATAACGTTTAAAAATTGAATAAAAGCAATGCAGTTCATTAAAAGAAAAATAGATAACGACAAAGGAAATTTACCCAATTATAAAATAGGGCTTATCTTTCTAATCACAATTATGAAAATGCTACTTTTTACAATGTCTGTAGAGATTGGAAATGAAAATGCTTATAAAAGTATTATAATAGTTCTAAAAGTTAGTATTTTCTTGAGTTAAAATAGTACCTTTTGTGTATCGGTTGGTTTCACTTAAAACTTTTGCTGATATTTTAAATACCTGTGTAATCCATAAGTTGTTTACTACTTTTTGCATACTTTTGAAGTCATAGTTAGCTTGTTTTCTGTAACTTAAGTTTAATTTCCTTTTATTTTGTATAATTTTTTAGAATTTTTTGGTTAATTGTTAAGGCACTTAAATGTTACATTTCAGGTGCTCTATATTAGATTATTCTAAACTATTTATATAAATTTGTGTAGTGAAATAAAACTGAAACAGTTTTCTGTATTTGCATTGAATATGAATTGAACAATTTCTCATTTGAAAGAATTTTAAGCTAATTTTATATTACTATCAAGAATTATTCATTTTAACATATAAATATATATAACATTTTACAAAATGCTTTTAATTGAATTAAATAGCTTTCTGTTTTTAATATTGTAATTGTTTATTTCGGGAACTGCATCAACCTTGATAAGTATTTTATACTTTTCAGAAAGTGCAATAGTTTTTGCTTCAAATCTGCGCTCCAGCGTTGCCCTAAAAGAGGAGCTCGCATAGTTAAAGCTGTTATAAAGAAAATAAAAGAGCTTCCTGTATTAGGTAATTAATTTTCTAAGAAAGGATACCTTAAATATGCTTTTAAATGTGTTAATGAGATAAGTGTATTTTCTAAAAGATATTTCTTAATAAGATTTTTTGAACTCCATCATAAAGGAGCATTAAAACTTCGATGCCTTTTTCAATTTTAAAGCTATGAAAACGATAATTGTATTATCAAGTAATTTTTTGAGTAGTTTTAAAACAACAATGGACTTAGAAACAAAATAATCGTTATCAATACTTCTGTAACATTTTTGTTTGATTTTATTCTAATTATCTGGAGTCAGTTAAAAAAAGATTAAATGGCCGTGGTAGCCTCGGGGTCATGGTCATTGGTTGTTTATGTTAAATCGTTGGTTTATTTCTTGTGCCTCTAAGGACTCGCTGTGGGGGAGGAGCTGATGTGCCTATTAAAGCTATCGATGCGTGAATTTCTCACGTTGGAGTTGTGTAGAAATATGGACATTCGGTTGCTGGTTCAGGTATCGTTCAAAGTTATGCGGTTCGTTGCCAATGGTCTTCATATCGCTTGGAAGTAAGACGTTGGAATAAACAATCAGTCAATATAAAAATAAAGATTCTTTGCTATTAAACCATGCAACAAAATGAATCTGATGTAAAATTGTATGAGTATAAAAAAATGAGGTAATGAATAAAAATTTTATAGGATCACTTTAAATATTTAGAAACAATTCAGGCAATCAGCATGCTAAAAATACATAAAAAAATTGATATGAAAGAAAAAGTACGCAAATATGCAAAATATAATAATGGATATTCATTGAGCTCTAATTAATATTTCTAAACTAATTTTTAAAATTATCGATATCCTTTGTTTTAAAAAGCGATTGCATGTAGAGAAGCTCATTAAAATTATATTGTATTGTAACATTATGTTATTTGTAATCCTCATTCATAACAATATCATTAAAAAGGCTTTGTTACTTTAGAGTTAATAGACAAAAAAGATTGGAAGTAATATTTTAATTTTTTATAGGAGCTGAAAAGTTTGTAGACATATGTAACAATACAGTTAATTTTGCTTTAAATGATTGTTGCGGACCCTCCATCTTAAAGTTATATGAAAATAGTAGCACAGAAGTTAACAAAGGAAAAATATCCCAAGAGCCGTAAGTATTAAACTTACAATCAATTATTTGCATTTCTCTTACAAATTTCAAGCTTCCTATGAAATAATATATGTCTGTTTTCTATCAAAGAAACACAAAAAGATATCTCAAAATCTTTCCTTTTTCAATTCGAAAAAGCTTTACATACATACCACTACAAATACATATTTCCGGAGCTAAAAATGATCCAATTTATCACTTCAAATGATTTTAAACATATTACTGTTAACAGTGAAATTTGGGCATAATTTAAGTTTAAGAAAAAAAAAAGGAAATATTTTTCGTATGAAAGTGTATAATTCTTAACACGACTTTCATTGTCTACTTAAAGTAATGTTTGAATTTCGAAGTATATGGGATTAAAATGAAGGTATTTTGTATGAGACTTTTCTATTGTACTTAATTAAAGAATAATTACGGAATGTTACATTCTTTTTCATTTTGTGAATGAAAAATATTTAATCAGCTAAAAATATTGAAATATTCAAACAAATTATGTCCAGAAACGTATATAGTTTATCATTAACATCTCTCGTGTAATTTTTTTTATTACAGTACATTATCTAATATTTATTATAGTATTTAAATTTTTATTAGAAATATGTAATAAAGAGTATGTTGATTGATTCTGAGTTAAAAAAAGTAAATTATAAAAGATATGTTACATATGTAATAAAATTAATTGTCGAATACTTAATTAATTAAATAAAACTTTTTTTAATATCTGAATTAATCAAAATAACCTGTAATATAAGTCATTTTTTTAAAATAAAATTTCCTTATCATTTAAACTTTGTAAAACAAGATGCATTTCTTTTGTATCCATTTTTAAAACTATGAAGTATTGGTATAAAGTTTATAATAGTCATTTTTATGTAAAAAACATAATTTTTATAAGCAATTTTTACATTGCAATTTTATCGAATTTAATATTTGCTAAGTTACTAATTTAATGTAAAGAATTTATTGCTATATACAAAACGATTGATTGAGTTTGAAATGTTCTTAATTTAAACCATTAATTCAACTTGTTTATGACTAGTATGCTCTCGATAAATTATCCTAGATTTGACTGAAGCAAGGTTGAATTGTAGATATTTTGAACTTTAATAATATATCGTTTAAACTGAAATCCCTAAGGGAATACTGTATCACAATACATATTTAAGCTTCTTATTTTAATTAAAGGCGAAGAGGAAAAAGCAAGCTAAAAGGATGAAAACCGTTATCGTTTCATTACCAGATAATAATGCCAACATTAGAAAACTATATCACTGTTAAGAATTCCAAAGAAAACAGAAAACTTCTATAATTTTTCTAAAAGAAGGCTCTGACATTGAATCTGTTATATCTAGCGGTTGTTTGAAAAACTATAAATTAAATTAAAATTATGTATTGATTGAATTCATTTTCTAAAATATTTCTTATTTGGAACTCTGTTCCATCTGAATTTCCTGACTTATTTCTTTGCTTTTGTACTATATGATCTCTTGAATTATTTGATTATGAAACTGAAACATCTCAATGTTTGACTGTTGATGCTGGCAAAAATTATAGAATGTTTTCCGAATTTTGTAAATTCGCAGAATATTCATCCTTTTGATGTTGACTTGATTTTTAATTAGAAATATTCAGTAGTTCAAATTAATTTAATTATTTTGAATGTTTATTTTTATGCTACGCCTTAGCATTTTGCATTCAGTTAAAAATCACAATGCCTTTTTATTTTTAGTGGATGTGCAAAGGTTTGTAACAGTAAAATTTTTCAGCAGTGCTTTAAATTCAAGCCTCTCAAAAAACATTTTGAAACAGTCATTTCTACTTATCCAGGTAAGATTTTAGAATACTTACTTCCATGAACTAGTTAAAATTTCCGATATATTTATTTGGCTTTTTAAGGTACTTTATTCTTAGTTTAACGTCAAGATTAGTTAGAATAAAATTCATTGTAAAATATTTCGTCAAAATAAGGGGTAAAAACAATGAGTTTTTTTGTATAATTGAGAATATAGTACTTCCAAAATTATAATTCTATCACACATTAAATATAACTAACCACACACAATTCTTAATTTTTTTTCTTGTGATAAAAAATTTTGTTGCTTTTTGCCACAAATATGACTAGGATATGTAATTTTAAAATATTTAAGTTTTCATGTAGTTTTTAACACAATAATCTAGTTCAGCTTTGCAGCATTTATGTGTCAGTTATTACAAAAATTGCATAAAAGTATTGGATATTCTTTTAAAAAATATCAATGGTAAAATTTCCAAACGCATATTCTTTAAATAACTATGTGTAGTTATTAAAGTTATAATTTATACATTTTAAAAACGTTAAGAGTAAATTTATTTTTTTAGAGTCACAATCATCACAATTCACATCATTGGAGGACATTCTTATAGGGGCAACGCTAAAGTCTAAAAGAATTCACTTCCATTCTGTTGTCAATTCTGGCCTGCAATCAATTACGTTTAAGTTTCCATCGGAACAACTGAAAAAAAAGCTTTTAAATGGAGAAAAATTTAAAGAATTTCTAGATCAATTGAAGGCACAAATGGAATTCCAGAAACAGTATCTAGGAAATCAGTCGCCCAATCTACCCGTAAAAGACTTTCCACAGAGTGAATTACAAGATCAATTTCAAGTATACTTAGAGTTACAGAAACAATATACTAAAAATTCATCTCAGAAACTATCCGTACAAGAATTTCCTGAAAAGGAATTAAAAATGTTTGATGGTGAAATGCTTGCAGAAAATCATAGTCTAGGTGAATTACCTTTTATCGATGTGTCTCTAGAAGGATTTTCTATCGAAGAACAACCTCAATTGGAAGTACCATTGGAAAAACAATTTCAAGGAGAATTATCTCTAAAAAAGAAGTACCAAGAACTAATTACAGAAGAAGAGTCTGCAGGAAAGCATTCTCAAAAAGAACCATTTCTAGAAGAACATTTCCAGATAGTTTCATTTCCTGAAGAACATTTTCAGATAGATTCATTTCCTGAAGAACATTTTCAGATAGATTCATTTCCTGAAGAACATTTTCAGATAGATTCATTTCCTGAAGAACATTTTCAGATAGATTCATTTCCTGAAGAACAGCCTTGCCTAATGCAAGAGCCAGTTATAGAAGAACGGCTTCAAAATGAAAAAATATACATGCCGTCGGGAAACAATTTTCCTAGTTTAAAGCAATCCTTTATTTCAAATAACTTACCTTCTGAAAATCAGCTGTTACCTAATATGGGTGAATCGCCTTTTGCAAAGCCATTAAAATTTTTTACTTATTTACCTGATGGTGGAGAATACTTTTTAATTGATCTTGAGGAAGTTTTCCCTCTAGAGGAAGATATATCATTTTTGATGCAATTTTTACATCGTCGTGAATATCCTTTCCATCCTGCTGCAAGTGGCCTTTTTGGAATATTTGTGCCAATCGATGAAAGATATCTCGTTTCTGATTTTGGGCATAGTTTTCAAAACATTAATGAGCCACCCTTTTTTGGTTCCAAAATACTATCTCCTGATGAAAGGTATTCACCCGTCAGGGATGGATGTATGTTCCAATCTGCTCCAGGGCAGATGTACCCCTTTGAGCATATACCATTCAACGCAGAACAGTCGCCAATGTATGTGTTACCACCAGATATACTATTTCCTGCTTTTACAGAGAACTTCAAAGAAAGAACATATTCTCGATTTAAAAGAAAAATATCCTCCGGTGAGTTCCTTTAATATTTGCAAATATTTTATGCACTTTTTGTATTCTTTACACAAATGCAATTTCATATCACATTCTCAATCTCGAAATATTTTATTTTTTCTTAGATTAAAAGAATAGTTTGTTTTTTCCCATAAAATAATATATGTTTATCTTTGTTTTAAATATTTGAACATTTTAATATTTTTAAATAAATAACATAAAATTCTGAATTCTCCTTTCTTAGAAGTTTAATTGGCGACTGTTCTGCAATTTTTATGTTTGAGAAGTTTTTGAGTATATGATAGTAATAACCCTAAGAGAAAAAATATCGGTCAGCAAGAGAAATTAATAGAATTTAAGCAATGAAAATATTTTATATGCATATTGTTTTAATGCACACATAACTTATTAACGACTTTTTTAACAATAAAATAAAATTCGTAAAACTAAAATTCTGCCATTAGTATTAAAACATAAAATCTAATTTTTAATTAAACATTTGCATTATAACTTTTTGATTTGTTAAAAATATAACCATCCAGAAGAGATTAAATGTCACGTAATAGAAAGTAATTTTTCATGTAAAGTTATATATCACTTAAAAATTATAAAAATAAATTATGAGATTTTTTTTTTGAAATTTTCGTATCTGGTTTTAGCTGAACATAAAAAGTTTTTTTTTTATTTTGAACATTGGCTTATGCATTTTATGAAATATTACATTTTAAATTAGTTTGGTCTCTCCACTTTTCCATAAACTCTTTATGTCAATATTATATATATTTCGAGTAATTTATGTCATTTATTTCTTCTCCTGGAAAGTTTAACTCCTGACCACATCTGTGCATAAAGTTAATGACCAAGACTCCCTCTAAAGAGACTTTGAGACGATCCCCTTTTATGTCTGAAATGAATCCTCTCTTGGTTAACATTTAAGAAATATTACTTAAAGTATAATCTAGGCAAATAAAAACATACTAGAAGAGCGAAATTCTTAAGTTGTATCTGTAAGTGCAATATAGGAAATTTGTTTCTGAAAATATTTGATACAAGAGGATTGACTAAAATTCTTTTAATGGCATTAAGCTTTCAGATTCTTCCAAAAAGAAAAGAACTCGTGAATACTTTTGAACCCAAAATTATTGAAAATATATGTAGTTTTAATGAGTCACATTTTCAAGAGACTTGTACCGACAACAGAGTTTTGTTAGTTTTGTAGACAGGTAAGACTGACCAATAAAAAAAGCGCATCAGTCGTATAAAGTTGTGGCTTTATAAGAGAATGGGAAGCTTAATAGCCACAATTTTGATCCTTAAGCATATTGATTCTGTCACTCATCATTAATTTCTTAGTTGCTTGTTTTCAATACGTTGACTTTCAAAGACTTTTATGCTTTAAAGGGCTTATGATTGGGTTGAATATTTTGTACAATTATAGAAAATGAAAGAAAATAAAAAAATAATTATAGAAAATAAAAGCCCGACGTCCCTTGGAACATACATTAGGATATGTTAAAAATTATTGCATGTACAAAATCTTTCACCAAGAATACCAAAAACCATAAAAAAAGTTATGTTTCTATCTAAACAGCGACTGAATAGAGACGAGCAACCCTTTGTAGAGTTTTAGAACGAGATATTTCTAGCTTCAGCACTTTTACGAGTAGAACTCTCAACGAACAATTATTTGAATAATAACAGATTTATTAATGGACGAAGACGAACTGATGATTACATGAAAACAAATAGATATAAATACAAAAAGAAATGTTAGATCAGATTATTTACAATTGTGCAAAAAGCACTTGTTAAAAACAGAAACTTTCCAGAAACGACTCTTTAGAGCAGCTCTCCATTAACAGGAACTCTCAGATAGTTAAAATCTCTCTTTCTCTCATCGCGGTCAACGCACAAGCTGATTCTGATCTTGACTGATCTCTCTCCTGAACTGCCTTGACCCCGTAGAAATTTCTAGAAGGGTTGATCCTAGAGCCTTCCCAATGATTCCTTCGTACTTTTGACCAAATTTGTCTCCATTTGTGACAAAATCGACAATTTGGAAACTCTGGTCACATCTTCTATGGTCACCATAATCTTGTTGTTTGAATTCACTCTGGGAATTGAACTTTGCCTGTAAAACTGAATTTTCCCACTAGAGAAGGGTTGCTGTAGGGAAAATAACACACGTGTCGAAATTCAATATTTATACTGTATCACTTGAAATATTCATGTTAATCCCCTTATTCCTCATACATTAGCTTATTTTATAATCATTCAAGCATTTATCTAACACATAGACCATTTTCTGGAAAGAAGTTAGCAGTCTTAAGTTAACATTCTTACTTTGTTATAGAAATATACCGTTACGATAGGCATAGTTTTTAAAGCGGCTTGATTTAATCTCATCTCACGGAGGAATGAGGAAATAAGTCGATTGAAAGTATCTTTTCCCTCTCATTTCTTATAAAGAGTGTTCCAGTTATTCCCATTATTGTTATATAAGCTATGGTACTAATAAACAAAATGTTCTTAAATAATTTACACCTGATGAAAGTTTTTAAACTCTTTTAAATATTTCTTTAGAAGTTTTCGATGATCAACAATTCATTGATGCAAAAGCTGGTAACTTTTATATTAAGCGAAGACAAAACAGTATATATTTTACGTGGTTTAAATCTTTATTTTTTTGAAACCTTTAACGTTATTTCTTTTTTTTTTAGCTCAAATAACATCTTAACATACTGTTCTTAATTTTTTTTTTTTAGTTTTGTAACTTTGTTTCGTAACTTTTGTTTTGTTATTCATCTTTTCTTTTATTTGTCTTATTTTGTTTGCTTACTTACTTCTGTAAGCTTCGTGCGATACTTATCCATGGGAATCATTTTATCTTTCTTCAATAAAAAAGTTAGAAACATAGAGCTCTTCGTAACTTAAAGTTTGTTTAATTTAAAGGACTTTGTCAAAATGATTTGAATGCATTTTCATATTACTTTCGAATTTATATCTTATAAAATTTTGTTATAAAAGATAGAAAAAGATTAAAAAATCAGAAATTCTTTAAATAAAATATAACCATCGGCTTGTATTAAAAACAATAGTACTTTTATCAAACTCATTGTTTCAGGGTATTGTTACGTAGATCGGGGTTCTAGGATTTTATGCAAAAACAATCGTAATCAACCAGACAGTTCTTCAAGAGCGATGAGTATTTATTGGCGTAAATCAATCCTTAAAAATACAGGATTCAATAGCAAAATTCGCAGAATAAATATCAGAAGGATTTCACACCTTCAGCAGCACTTAGACACAATTATCAGTACCTAAAAATACAGGTATGTAAAAGCTTATTCACAAGCACAGCCGAGCTAATCACGATCAAGGCAAGTTCACTAATCGCTAGTCAAAACCAGACTCACTACTCACTTGTTGAAACCAGACTGACCGTTGCGGCGAGTATCGCTCCATTTATAGCAGGGACCGAAATTTCTGGAAAGATGCGCTCGCGCCACAGATCATGAAATTAGTGGATTTCTCTTCTGATTTCTAGAAGAATCCAGAGGGTCCCGAACTCGCCAACATGGTCACCGTGTCGCCAAATTGGTCGCCAAAAATGATGTTAACTTGGCTCTATCGCCAAAATTTCGCCAAGTTCCCATTGAATCGTCATTATAACGTAAGGGACGGCGTTGCTTGTGAATATTACAATTTTAACATAAAATAAATATAGCATAGAGTTATATAAAGGCATTGCACATCCAAATACAAATTCTTTACATTATTTTATACAAAATTCGTAACAATATGTTTGAAGTGAACTTGAAATAGTGTTAATGCATGATATTTAATAAATCACTAACAGTAAAATGTCAGTTTATCTATATTTCTTATGTATTTTATAATCAACACCTTTTATGTGTGGATTAACATTTTTTATGACTCTGCATTTAAAATTGCTTTTCAATTTAAAATAGTTTTTTTTTGTCATTTTACTCAGGACGTGCATATAGAAAAATGAAAGAAGACGAAGAAAGAGCACTACATATTCCACGTAAGTTTAATTTGACAAAATACTGATTATTTTATATCTAATATCTAATTCTGTACGAAAAATACAACTATGTTGAATATTTGCAGTTAACCCCAGTTTTTGATACTATTGGTCATACAGTTGCAATCAATTTAAATGCCTTATAAAAATTTCTCTACACGAATTTTATTTGTGAGAAAAAAACATACAAGCAAGCACTTCCTGAATTTATTCAATAACAAGATTTAAACTGATTTTTATTGATTACATTTATGAATAATGGGAAAATAATTATAATTATAATTTAGTTAAAAAAAAAAAGAAAAAAATATGTGCGTGTGGAACAGGAAATGGAAAAGAGAACGGGGTCTTCATGAATTTGCATCACAAGGAAATACTCCACTCGAGACCATGACCGCGGTTTTTTTTATGTATATACACACTATTTTCAAGAAATATCCAAATTTTATTCAGAAAAGGTATTTGTATTGAGATGCAGTAATCTTACATAATTCCCCTTTGAGATATCGGGCTGCTAGTTTATCGCATTCTATATGTGATTGATTTTCTAGACTAAATTCTGATTCGTTCCTGTAGAAATTTTCATTTAGGTGGAAAAGTCCGAAATCACATGAAGGTATTTTGAGAGAATAAGGAGTCTGGGAAAGCGCACGTGTTGCATTTAGCCAGGAAACTGAGAAGAAAGGTTGGTTTGAAAATATTTCCTTTTCTACAAGTAATCTAGTTATCTGTTCTTGAATTGACGATTTTGCGCATCTGCAGTTTTTACTTGATCAATGATGATCTTTTTGCATATTGAGGGTCTACCACAGTATACTTCTTTCTCCACTGATGTGGACCAGTCTTTGAAGCACTTGTGTCATTACTTTATCTATGGGGTGACTATTAGTTCTCACCCGAAGACCTATTAAATCTCGTAGAAAATTCTCACTTAGAATTCTACGAGGTATGCTCAAAATTTAATGCAATAATAGTGTTGAAACATTTTTGTCATTATGTCAGATAGAGTAACCCGATGATGCTCATTATTTCTCATCTCCTACGCCGGCGACTTACTGCTTCTTCATATAAGAAAAAAAATCACGTATGTGTATCAGGATTGTCTACATACATACGCCAAACAATGTCTAAATCTGCTTGTTTCCGTATCACAAATTTATGGTCAGATAATTTTTGCATGTACCTAGTATAACTATTATTGTGGCGTATATTTATAGCAGGAAAATTTTCTTCCTAAGACAGGGGCGTTGCTACCGCCGTATCAATGATACGGGACCCCCAAGCTACAGGGGCCGCAGTATGTGTGTGCGAAAAAAAATTGTGAAATGTTATCAAAATTCCCATTAACAAAACTCCCATTTTCATAAAAGGCCTCCAAGGAATTTTTATACAGGGCCCTTTTAGGGCTAGCTACGCCAGTGTCCTAAGAGTTACTTTAACTTTTAAAAACTGCTTTTTTAATAGTACTGGGTAGTTATATTGCATATTTCCATGTTTAGGGAGTACTCTTTCCATAAGTTTGAACTTGTCAATAGGAATTTGATTTTTAAATGTCTTCCTGAGTACCATAAAATTCGGCGTATGCGCAGTTATAATTTCAAGCGTTAATTATTAGTTTTCAGGTATATTCGCAATATAACGCGCACTCCTTTTTTACGAAACAACCAGAAATGTATGTGCGCAATGCTCTTATGTTTTGAAGTCATTTATTCACAAGGTATTATTCCCAGCTTTAGAACAAAATAGCATGCTTTTAGAGCTACAACCTTTAAAGTTCGTAAGGCATGCCATTTATTTTAAAGAAACGGTATTTCGATTTATGTGGAAGCCTAATCTTTTCTATGCTCATCTTTGTTTCCTTTTAAAGCTGTCCTTTTTATACCCGGCGTATAACGCTCCCGTAAATTTGGATCTTATTTTTTGTGTTAAAAGTGCTTGTTATACACCTGATTTTACGATAATTGTAATGCTTGGTGAAAAACTAATAATTCAAATGCAATGATTTAGCAAAACAAACTAGCATGAATTTTCAATTAATTTTATTAAATAATTAAATATTTTAGTCACACATTTAAGAACTGTGTTTTGTGCCTTTTCTTTTTGACTAAAATGTAGCTGATAACTTAGTAGTTCTCTTTAAGGTTATGGAGATTTATTTAACTACCTAGCTACTTATGTAATTATTCATTTATTTTTATATTTTTAAAAATAAAGTAAAATCATATCTTATAAATTTTTTTGTATTCCTAATAATTAAGCAAAAGCTTTGAATGAAGGTCATTTTTAACTACAAGCAGTTGCAATATTGAAAAGTGCTTAAGCATATTATCTTTCGTGTTTTTATTGCTCTCCTTGATTTTTAAGAGCATTTTGAATTTATCACTTATTTATTATCCTTTCTTTTTTGTTTAAAAGAAACCAAAAAATATGATTAATGTTTATGATATGATAAAATAAATATTCATCATTTAATAACACTATTCATTTGTTTTTAAAGGCAGTTTTTTTAAAATAAAATTTTTCATTTTTAGCTTATTACAAGGAGAAGATCAAGCTTTGCATCTATAATGTTCAAAATATATCTCTTGATGCTTGTTTGCCAGGGATGTATGAATATATTCTCATGCTTTCACATGGAATAAGAATATATCTCCCTCTAGTTGAGTAAGTCATATTTTAAACGATAAAAGTTCATTTTGTGTGCTCTATATAATATTATGAAATTATTATTTCTAATCTTTAAAGTAGATTAATTCTTGTAAATACTGATCTAATGTAATATATTGAAATTTCATGTAACTTTTCACACTTTTATAAAAATTTGTCCTTCCAGAAAAGATGTTCTTGAAGTATTTGCAAATTGAAATATATATACAAAACATCTTTTAATGCATCAATTAAAGCGTTACCTTGATACATGCAAACATGAATTCGAAGAATGTCCGCAAAAAGTGTTGTTGAACAATTCATAAATTGAGGGGTAAAAAAGGGAAATGGGCGGAGTTACAAATTTGGTCCCAAAGTTTCTAAATTTTATTATTATTTCCGTACAAAGGAGAACCCTTTAAACCCCAATTAATTATAATTATATCTGGTAATGTCCAATAATAATTTGTCAAAACACACACACATTAAAATCTTCGATACTCTTTTGGATTAGAATTCAAATATATTCCTTTGGTTTTCTTTATTATTGTTTCCATTCAAATGAAAATTTGACATATGACCCAGAATTAAATCCGGGAAAGTTGAATAATAGCTTTTAAAACACATAAAACATTTGGAGTATTTGCTTGAATTAGTATTTCTTTAAATTCTTTTCGTTTCCTTTATTTTGTTTCCACTCAAATGAAAATTCTTAACATGACCTAATTTTAGATCGTAAAAAATAGAATAATATTCTATATTAAGTCTCTTCATAAAAGTAAGTAACAGTGGCTCATTGATTAAAACATAGTTTCAGTATACACGTACAAAAGAATTAAAAATATATTCTTACTTGTAATCAAATTAAGAGTAAACTAAAGTAATGCCTTTTAAATTTGTGTTGCATCTAATTTTCTAGAAATATTAACATATTATACATAAAAAAAGAATGTTCTCCTTCGGATTTAAGGAAAAAAAATGAAAAGTTAAGAAAAAGATATTTTAAAAGTTAAATCATTAATTTTGATTCCTGTCATGTAAAGGCTTTATTTTTATTTAATTTAGGAATTCGACTGAAGTATCCTCTTGTATTAGTGAAGTATTCCAACTTTGTCCAACAGATTCTGTTTTAGCTATAAACTTTCTTCTTCAGCAATTTTCGGGAATTCCTCTCAAAGTCACAACAACCACAAACATAAAAAAAGAAAAGGTTGATGGTATGTATAATGAAATCAAAATCTGGTACTTTGTATTTAAAATTTTTGCAGACTTCAGAGTGTCTTGCATATAAATAAAACCATTTACAAATTTTACCATAAATTTGATGGCAAAGATATAGAAAAACTTTTAATGCCCAAACAGCAGCAACAGGAAACAATCAAATGAATAGTGCTATTGATATTTAAAAATTAATAATAAAATATTTGATTAAAATATTATGAAAGAAATACCGAACTAAAATATTAATAAAATGTGTAAAGAAATATAAAATTAACAGGAGAGGATAAAAGATAACTCGCAGACTTTAATAAAAATGAAATGAACAATAATCAATCTTTAAAAAAATATTCTTACTGCACTCACGTTTGTAATAATAACACTATTTGACAAGAGCTGTCTTTCAAAAGCAGTATTTTTCTTTTATTTCTAAAAAAAAAATTGTTACATTGGAATTTAAAAAAAAAAGAAAGAAAAAAAAAATTTAAGTAATTTTTGCTAAAATGTCTGAGGTGGTTAGCACATTTTAACTTAAAACTTACAACCAAATATTTAATTTGAAATGCATTTATTGTGTGATTTCATTTCGAAGGAGATATGTTTATTTTTTTAAACTAATTTTCAGGGATTTTAATTTAATTGTCTTACTGATTATAATATCCTCTTCCCATAATATTATAATTTTGGGGCATTTTCACACTATGTATCTCATATTTAATAAAAGCTCATTTTAAATAATTTAATTAATTTATTTAAAATTTTGAAATTTATTTTTTAGCTTCAACAAAGCAAATTTTAAACACATGCCTTTCTCGAATAAATCCAGAAACTATAAATGCATGCGTGAAAAATTTTCTCTTTGTTTTAAAGGAAATTCTGGAGGAAAGTCAAAGTAGCCAAAATATGTACGTATTATATTTTTTATACGATTTTCGTTAATTCACATTTGAATTAATTTATTACTTGTGTTTCATGTTTAAAGACTACACTTAAATTTTAAACTATGTATAACATTATACATGAACTCTTTTGAGTATTTTTGGCATGAAGTACATTATTGCCTTTTACATTAATTTATATGGGAAAGTTCGTTAAGGGAGGTTTGACTGTATGTATTTATTCTGCATACCAAACCTTTAAGCACAACGTTGCACTTATTTAAAATTATAAATACCTTTCACTCAATATTTGATGCATAATATCAGTATTTGATATATATTACTCTTAAATGTGTGTTAAAATACAAAAAAAAAAACATTGAAGTATTTGTAAAATTATACTATCGTATATGTGTGTGTGCACGTGATTAACTATTTCTTTCATTTAAAATTATTACTCTGTATTTTTATTTTAAATGTTTTTGTAAAACAGAAAATTCTTTTGATATAATATACATATTTTGAAATTTGTATTTCACTTACAAGGAAGCTAATTATTTATTTTTAGAATTTTATTTTGTGTACCAATATCTGATTAAAAAATTTGGTAAAAATATGCAAATTAAATTTAACATTTTAGTGTTTTTCTACGTTTGCATATGAAGTAAACTAAACTCATAATAAGATTTTTTCTAATGTTCAATTTTTTTAGAAATGTAACTCTGGAAGGGGAACAATGTCTTGGTAAAATTTTCAGCATTTGTTCTTCAAGAGCTAGATTGATGATAATGCAACTAATGTACCGATACAAGGGAATTTCATTAGATGTTCAATTTGAATCTGGCTTTGGTGTAATTGACATCAATAAACTAATAAGTAGTGAGTGTTTTCTGTTAAAGTTTGCTTTTACATAATTACTGATTATTAATTTCTTTTTTATTTCTTTGTATACAAGATTAAAATTTTATTTGTTAAGATTATATAAAAGTACACACTTCCATCAATAATGTTTATAAATTCATAAAAAAATAAAAACTCCTCAAAATGATTTAGCCCTGCAATAATATGTACAAAAACTATTTATATTTGTTGCGAATATAATTAAAAATACCTTAAGTAATAATGTTATTATAAGAACTACTGAAAAGAACAATTGTAGGGTACAACGTTTTCTACAATAATATTTGCCTAGATCGATTATAAAATGCTATAAAAATGAAATTGTGTAGAAATGAATTTACTTCATTCTCATATATATTGCTGACAGAGAAATAAGGCAAATGCGCAACTTTAATGAAATCATGAAATATTTATACTGATAACTAACGTAATACAAAACATCTATAGTCTAAAGTGTACCAGAAAACAGAAGAAAACCTCATATGCAAACCAACATTCATAACATAAAAAACAGACGTCTCTCGATTTCTCAGAAGCTTATATTTTCACTGCCTCAGTTGTATTATGCAATAGTTCAGTTTTTGTTTTAATAAAAAATGATTTTAAAATGTCACAGAAACATGATTTACAAGAATTCCTGGCTTGGTAAATTATCGGAAGACTTGAATGCGAATCTGATTGATTTTGGATTTTGATTAACGTCGTATTTTAAAGTAACTCGATGGCTACTGGTATGGAACTCGTAATTTTGAGCCTCAATTAAGGAATGAGGACGGCACCTGAATGTGCACCTCATTATCCAAAATTTAACACCATCCCAATATGAGGACTTAAAACTTCGAAAGATTTAGCGTGCATTAACCTCTTTACTCGGCGAATCTTCAGTGGCACCAGGACTTGAACTCACAACTCGACACTTGAATGGAATGCAGAAAAATGCAAAGATATGTAGTGGAGCTAGTTGCAAGGAAAAAAAAGTGTCATTTAAAGGCTGTGGAATTGATTCCATGAAACAGGTAATGTTACACATTGACCAGGAAAACTTCGTCCACGTGCTACCACTGTAATTGATGACTGGTATCATCTTTTAAAAGCTCATCGAAATTAAATAGGCAATGCTACTCAGCGGCAAAGACAATTGCTTTTAGCAACAGGGCAGGCAGTGTCAAATCAATCAGTCTAAAATAAACTTCATCAGAGTGATTTCTATTCACATGTATTCCGTTTGTGTATTCACACGTGGTATGTTTTCCGTTGACCTTAAGACTCCATGTAGCCCAAATAAGGGGGAGAGGTGCTGAATATTGAGATTAGATACAACGAAAGTGGAGTCTTCTTCATCATCATAAATGCCCATTTATGTGCCAATGACTTCCTCTGAAGTTTTCTCCGTAACGACGTCAGATTAATCATTGATCTCTTCAGGGGCTGTTTAATGACGTCGCCTGATGTTGTCTGAGGTTTTTCAATTGACGTGTTCTGGTATGAAGGGAAAGAGCACTCAAAATATCCTCAAGTTTGTTTGTAAGAGATTACAATGCAAACGAGGGGATTTGATGATATGGAATGGAATCAACATATGTAGAAGTATGGATCGCTATATATTGTTCAGAATGGCAATCTAATGACCAGACAGTATTTGGACGAGATACTTAGATATCATGTCATAGTTTACGGTCCAGCCTTGTGTTGCCTGATATCGTACAGCTCAATTTTTACTGAACATACTTGAAGCTAAAATAATACAGAGTATGAAGTGGACAGAATGTAATTCTCACATATCCAGTCGAATATATTTGGGATACACTCGAAAGGCGTATTGCAGCGACAATAACAAACGCGTTTATTAACAGGAACATGGAGATTGCACGCAGTACTTATCAAAGTCTCATCGATAGCTTCATCGCATTCGTGGAAAACAGATGTGCAGTTGTCTTATCGTTTCGAGAAGACGACAAGCTATGTTAAGCATTCTGCATGCTTTTCAAATAGTATACAAATATTTAATAAAATATTTATACAAATATTTCTACAATACAAATATTTTTTACCCTATTTCAAGTAGTGCATTTTAATACACGTGTATTTTTTAATTTTATTTATTCATGCAGGGCTGTCTCACATCGTTTCCTTCTATTCTTTTCTTGCTTCTCTTATTCGTTTGAGAAATATTCATAATGTTTTTAATTACTTAAATCGTTTAATCTTGATATATTTTAATTTAGCAGAAGTTTTCGTTGTATGTAATTCAAGATTTCGTTCTTATTTTTCATGTAGATGAAGAAAAGACAAGCGTTTATCATTGCCTTATTACCCTCAACAAAAATGAAGTAGAAAGTTGTGGACACGGATTATATTCGATAATTTTAGAACTTGTGCGTGGGTCAATATTAGTATCGGATACAATACAGTGAGTAGAAAACATATTAAAATCGTATATGATACGAATTTATTAATATATTTATAACACATGCATAAACATATATAATTTAATTTCTTTAACGTAAAAATAACAATTATTTTAAATTTTAAATATCAAAAACAAAAAAAAAATATGTGAAAGCATTAATAATAATTTTATCAAAATTTTTCTTATTGGAGAAATTTATATCAGTAATAGAATTTGTGAAACATTTTAAAATAAAATTGTACTTTTACGTATAAAAACTTAGCTTTCAACATACTGTACATTTTCGATTTATATTCGAACTGCAATATATTTAGTTACATTTTGTATTTAATTTCATAATAAAAATATATTTGATCCTTTTTCTGTGGAAAATTAGTCTTGAGAAAAAGATATGTTCAAAATAATGTAACTATTATAAAAAAATATTTAAAATAAATTACTTACTAGAGAAAAGTTATTATATTTTGGGTGCATTATAAATTCGAAATTTAATTAAATGTAAAAAAATAGCTTAGAACTTTGAATACATATTTAAATTCAATAATCAGTAGAACCTTATATATATTTATACGTTTATCCGGTCTAATTGGAGCTCTAGTTCGTCTGGATTAATTAATGTCCAGATTAAATAAAAAAAATGAAGCAAAAATGCATAACTAAACACTGTGCAATTAAAATTAAATGTGTTTCCAAACATGGCAAAAAGAAATAATAAAAAATTATACGAGAGATAATTCAAATCAATACAATGTTTATATTACATTTATATATATCAGGAAGAAGTTATTTAAAACATGAGGGGGATTATGTGTTTATTAATTATGAATGCTTTTTTTTAAAAAAGCTTTTTGAATTAAACAACGTCGAGTTTAAAGGGGTCGGTGTTAATGAGATTATTTAATTTTTTTCTTCTTTTTGCATTTAGAAATTTTCCAGCTTTTGCAATTGTTATTTATATTTAATACTAGCTTTTACCAGTGACTTCACTCGCGTTGATATCTTGATTTTTTTCCCAGATTTGGGGATAAAGAGTGCCTTGGACATGCATTCAGAAAATGTTCCATACACTCTCGTTTGGTTATAATGGACTTAATATCCTTTGTTGTAGATGATTCAATTGATATTCCTCTTTACGCCCAGAAATCGGTCTCTGAGCCTATTTCAGGTAACAAAAATCATTTGACCCTGAATATATGTTATATTTTCATATTTTTTTTGAAAAAACTGTTTTATGAATGGAAGTAAAAATGTATTGTAGAGTACTAGTTTATCGTTTTTTAATTTTTAATATAAAATTGGCATCAATTTTTAGCATACTTTTCTTTTAACATGTGTATTTCTTAGTTTTCTTATGGCTCTTTAAAAATAGTCAAAAAGAGCACTTGAAAATTAAATTATAGTAAACTTATAACGTCAAAATCTCAATGTGCATTAAATGTGTTTAGAAAGTAGTTTGTTTTAATTTTATTTGGCATTTCTGAGCTTAAACAGGAATTTTTATGCCGAATTTTCAAATTAGACTTAAGAATTTGAAATATTCATTATACACTTTATTGAAATTTTACTGAGTTTAACGTATATCGCGCTCGCCGAATATCTGGTTCACTTTTAAATTAGTAATATACCAATAATAACTTTATAGTTATTTGTTTTATAGTTATAGCTTTATATTTATATTTTGTTATATTGTAAGATGTTTTCCTAATATAAAAATAGGAAAATGCATGTGTATAATTTGAAACTAAGGTATCTGAATGCACAGAAAACAGAATTCTAATATATTCAGAAAATAGAATTCTAATATATTCAGAAAATAGAATTCTAATGTATTAGATTGTCATAAAAATATTTTGATAGAGTTTGATTTTAATTTCAAAAGTGTATTATAAATTTATTTTGTGCAAATATTTCTTTGATTTTAATTGTTTGTATTAACTATGGTTTACATTTAATTTGTAATTCTTCAATTAGCGTATTATTAGAAGTATTTACGTGAAATCGAACAGAAAAATATTCTTATGTAATCTATCCTTTCTCTTATAATAATATTATTATTACAAAATTCTTGCCTTTTTTACATTTATTTTATTAAATTTATTTATAGATGAAGAGCGTATGATAATTGCTCCATGCTTATCACAGCTCCATCCACTTACTGTTGATGCATGCTTGCCTGGGCTGATGTATGTTTGAAAAGAGTTTATCAAAACAGCATTCCTGATTTAACTATGTTTCCGTAAGTATATTGAAACTAATTCCTTTTCTTTTATTACTCATATTCTTTGGCGTTTTTTTAAAAAGCGAGAAACTAAATGTAGTTTTATAAATGTTGAATACTTTTTGGTAGAGTGACAAATGTGAACCATTCTTGTAGCCATCTGTATCATGTAAGTTTGCTATAATTTTACACAACACTCTTCTCATCTGACGAGTAAAATATTAGAATAATATCTTTCTGTATTAAAATTGTCAAAATAAACAAATTCTTAAGCGTATAATCAAATTACTTTTTTATTGAGATCCTCAAATACCTTCCTTAATATTAATTTACAATTTAAATATTTTGCATTAATATTTAATTTGTAACTGTTTATCTTGCGATTTATTTAATATTTAATTATTTATTTGCAATTTATTTTCTTACATCGGATTATTAAGTGTAAAAATATATAAAGCCTTTTTTCAATTATTAAAAGTAAAAACAATAATATCTCGACTTAGCTACCCCAACTTACGCAAACCCGGAGTTCCGCGATTTTCAAATCTCATCGATTCGTATTTCCACTTCCTCTTCATCATTGAAACTCAGGTGGAATCATTACCAGAACCTGATTAAATTGGTAATTTGATTATAGAAGTTGTTGATCTTACCAGGTAAATAAATTTAAAAGTGGATAGTAATGACGTTCAAAAAGACTTCCCACAATTGAAAGCTGACAATTTATGAGCTCGTATAAATGCATAAGCAACAGCAACACATTGAAGAACTTGAGTCTTGGATCCAGTACAATCAGAAGACCGAACGATTGTTTTAAATTTGACAGAAGATCTCAGTTTAATTTAAA